>JAARMF010002965.1:4314-23183 GCA_022844705.1 Toxascaris leonina
CCCCCCCCCCCCCCCCTCCCCCCACTTCCTCCCTATTCCCCTCCAACAACTTTACCTCTTTTCCTCTAAAAAGTACTCTGGATTGAACGCGATCGGATGTAACCAGGACCGGATGTATCGCTCGATTATGTCGCAGCAGTTTTGGATCAGGTTACTTCTTTCACTATTCCTTCTCTTCCGCACTGATGTGCCAGCATTTTATAAACTTTTGTGGCTCTCATTGAGTGAAAGGAGTGGTGGTTAGAACCTGCTATCGAAGGTGTTGACTTCCATTCATTTTTCGGAGTGCTCGGAGATAAGCGTGAGCTTGCAACCGGCTCCGATGGAGAGCGTGCCGCGTAACGATCCTCATAGAGTTTGCGATCAGAATTTGATCGCGATGGAGCTAAAATGGAGTTAAGATGAAAGCACCGTCCATCTTCGTCACCACTCTTAACGAGTGGTGCGAGGTGTCCTTCTTTCTTTTCGAATCTAGTGTAGTTTTGATTGATTATTCTTTGGATGCACCCAATATGGAAAGCAATACAAAAAAAAGATGGCCCTCAGTCCTGTGTAGCTTTCTGTCGCCTTCGCAGTGACGATGGCAAAGGAATTGATGAGGGGCAGATGATGTCTCACAGTATTGAGACCGTCCGTATGCAATACATCGCTGGGAACCTCCAACGTTCGGACGATCTGCTGCTACAAGAAGTCAGAAACATCCGCATCAATATCCTGACAATAAATGAGACCAGAAAGAAGGGAGAACTGAAGGAAAAGAGGAGAGACTGGATGCAAATAATGCTGGGAGCTGCTGAAGGTTGAAAGAGAGGCGTTGGGTTCATCGTGCGGCCTCAAATAACGAGCAGAGTACTATCGTATGAGATCATTTCTTCATGTCTCGGCGTGCTGGTTATGAAGGTCGACATGAAGACCACACTGAAAATAATCGCAGCCTATGCTCCCACATCTGCATCGGACGATGAAGACATTGAACGGTTTTATGATGGATTGGAGCAAATCGTTAGAAGAAAGTCGACCTTCACGATAACTCTCGATGACTTCAACGTTAAGCTGGGAGCAAGGAAGGGGCCAGAACAATATATTGGCAACTTCGAGCTTGGGAAAAGGAACTAAAGGGGCAGAAGACTTGCTGATTTCGCTGAATCTGCCAAGCTCTATGCTAAAAGTCTCTCCAATCAAGGAGTTGATCCTGCCTACATTCGAATCATCAAAGATTCACTATCCGAATCGCACACGGAGATCACCCTATTCGAAACACCAGTCAGTATAAATATTGGAAGAGGCGTAAAACAAGGAGATACCTGCTCACCGAAAGCATTTTCTTCAGCTCTCGAAGGCGTTCTAAGAAATATGAAGATTCCGGCAGGTTTTAAAGTCGACGACGAAGAACTTCAAATGCTTCTCTTTGCGGACGATTTAGTACTCGTGGCAGACGAGGCAGAAAAGTTGCAGAACCTATGAAATGAGCTTAGCAATGAGGCTAAGAAAATTGGGCTCAGCATTTACGAAGGCAAAACCAAGTGGATGAAGAACGCATTTTGTCCTCAATTCACCATGAACCTCGATAGCAAGAACATCGACCTCGTGGAACAGTATTTATACCTGGGACAAATTGTGCAACTGAACAACGATTTGGGTCCGGAGGCGAGCATGAGAAGAAGAGCATGATGGATAACCTTCTTCAAGCTCAAGGATATCTTCTGTGACGTGAAGACAGCACCGTCCGTAAAAGCAGAACTTTTCAATTCCACCGTCCTTCCTGTACTACTGTATGGATGCGAAACGTGGAACACTACGCTCGTTGAAGAAAATAAATTAGCGATCACTCATCGAGCTATGGAAATGCGCATAGTGGGTATCAGTAGACTACAACACATCACGAACGAAGAGTTGCGTTTGGTTCTGCCAGTTAATAAGTTCACATAAGGGGGAAATATCCTTGCAAAGTCGGCGTGTTTGATAAAACTGAGATTACATTTGGACATTTCCTCGAGAAGTTTCACTTCCTATCCGCAAAGTTCCGAAATCCTCAAAAGCAGTATTCCCAAACGAAAACGCTCATCATCATAACTCACACATCGCTTTCGCAGCCGTATTTCTTGTCAACCTTTCCGCACGCGCATTCGCTGAGCTCCGTGCACGTTCGATATCCAAACGTGCAAATCTCCTTTCTACATACTTTGCTTTAATCCACGCCTCACGAACCGGCCTGAAAACACCTTATTTTGACGATCGCCATCTATTATAGAGGAAGTGAAGTAATACGTCGTACAATATCATCATCAACATTCACGCGAGGAGAAGGGAGCAAAGAAAAGGAAGAGAATGATCCACTATTAAAGACCCTAGATTATTAAGCACTAACGCATACACTCCGATTCGTAGGCTCATTAACAGCCACCGAAATACCTCATTAAGAGTCACAGCAATCGCTCCTATAAGTCGCAACAATTTTGCCATCAACGCAATAAAAATGTCACCAACCTTGAAGAGGTAGATCGCGGAGGTGGTGGCACGATATTGGCATTCGGTAGATGCGCCAAATAGATTGAATTAACAAGTCGATTGCCCAATGCTATCATCAGCTTGCGCTGTTCCGGTTCAAGTGAATCCATCGTTAACGAACGCACCTTCGAGACTTGTACTCCGAAACTGCGGTGAATACCACAGCATTCAATACAAAGCAACACCTGGATGAATAAAACACGCTCATGCAGGACCGTAAGACATGGCTGGAGGGGAAAGCAGGGGGAGAAAGAAGTGCTATAAAGAAACGATTCGAAAGAGTGAGTCTATCCACAGAACATCTCACGAACGAACTCCTATCATTTGCACTAATTCTAACCAGCGAAAACCCATTAAATGGATGGTTCCACTCTAAGATCACATCAAGATTATATCAGCTGCGCACAGTGTCTAGTTTGCAATATTTAATTAATATGAATAAAAACCTAAATTTGACTCATTTAGATGGTCTGCTGACTTGAATCAGCATGCTAATATCAGCTTTTCATTGTCTCATCGTTCGCTCACCACTGATTCGACAAAAAAGCGATTAGATAAGTGGACCAAGCACTACACACAAACGATCATGCCGCATTGGAATCATTAACATCAATTCAGCGGAATTTCGAGTGGTGCCTCAGCAACTCGGAACCTCACAGAACATTTCACATTTCACTACGATGAAGTAAAGCACAACATTTTATGAACAGCAAGCAGCAGACTGGCAGCACCAATCGATCCCTTCAAACTCAGATAGTTGCAGGATTCATCCTCACCTCAATCTGTCCCTACCTCGCGCACGCAGAAAAGGACCAACAGCGATATCCCGTAAAGCACATATATAGGAGACCGAGACATCCATCTCTACTCGACATAATACCAGGATTTTCAAGAACAATAATAAAATTGGACGAAAATAATTAATAAACGTCCAGTTCATAAGACAGCAACTGGAACGATGCACTCCCACGCAAACATCTTTCGCAAATGTAAAACAGCTCAGAGATCAATTTCTCCGGGTCACATTCATGAAAACTGATGAAAGAGTCTGTGATCATGAATCACATCAATCAACAAGTATATCCCATTACAATACACCTGAAGTTATCAACCTACTTCGTCCCCCTTCCCCCTCCCTTCTTCTCTGCTTATCCCCCTTCCCCCTCCCTTCTCTGCTTATCAATCACCCTCAAAAATTAAAACCAACTCACGCCAAGATTAATGCTAGCCCATTTCGGTGAATCGGCACCACAATCTGCGCATTTATCGTTGCCGGGTATTCGTCTCAGCTCTGCAAGAAGTGTATCCTTCGAGTGGGTTGGAGCACTGTGACTGATAGTCTCATCGTTTGAAGATGCAAGCGTGCGCACATTCGGTGGTAAACTCTCATCATTCTCGTGCAAATGATGTATTGTCCTCTGCAAGGCACGCATCCACGCAGTGCATAATGTCTCCGAATCGGCTTGTAGCAAATGACTCCTTCAAAACACTCCGCCGTTTAATCAGTCAGCTTACACCAAGTAAACTCTACCAGCCCCGGTTAAACTGTACCACACTTCCAGCAAAGCTGTATCACATCTTTGGTTGAGTGTAGCACAATTTGAGCATTTTTGGAGCATCTGCTACCGTTCCAACAGTATTCACTCTCGACAATAATATTAAGGATATTTCGTTCCATGAAGCTTACTTCTTCCTCGAGATATGCTGATGAATAAATGCCAGGTGGAGTGACATCTACCGTTCCACTTCCGAGACAGAAAGAATACTTCGAGTAAATGACTTGCAAAATGCCGATCTGCTGGTCGCTTGCGGTGATTTTGAAGGACAGTCATTACAAACGCGACCTCGCATAACCTGCTCACCAACAGTACCACCTCCAGCTACTGAAACCCCTTCCACGAACAGACAACTTCATGTCGTAATGACATATTTATGGAATTTGTTAGTTGTGATAGAATTTTGCACATAATTCGAATCATATAGACATCGAGGCATACGTTTCTTGCAGACGAAGGAAAATAACTCACTTTGTTGGAGTAACCAATTCGAAGCAACAAGCTCTCTCTACAGAGGAGGGCGCCTGTCGAACCAAACAAAGCTTGAGGTCCGCCTCCATCACAGTGGGTGTTTCGAGGTCGGCCGAACGATGCGAATATAGCTGAAAAGTTTCCACATACAAATAAGACTATTATGGTCGGCCATTCTTTTCAACTTCATACTTTACAGTTCCTTACAGAAAACAATTTCACCGTCGCTATAAAAATCTTAGGGTCAGAATTCCCAAAAAATTCCCTTAAAGGCCAACAAACTAAACCAAAAGAAGGCGAAAAATGCAGAACTGGGAAAAATGACAATAAATCTCAATGATCATAAAAAAATAAGAGTCCATCTTTCAAAAATAGCCTGCAATCCCTGAACAGAAAGGAAGGAGAGCGGCCAAAAATTCCCCCATCCCTTCTCTAATCCCAATGCTCTCCAGTTAGGTGAATAACTGATAATTAAGCGTATTTATCTACGGCAAGGCAACGGAGGGATCAGAGAAAACCGTTCAGAGTAAACTTTACAGCGCAGTAATATGGTGATTTAGGAGGGTTACTAGGTAGTCAAAGAACGCAAAGCCATCTTCTACAGATAGAACAACTCACCAATCTATTATCTTTGATCTGAAACCATCGTCGATGCCACGTTTTGAAAGCGTTCGTTGCCCTCTTGAAGAGATATCCTTCCATAACAACATCATCCTCAGGTGACATTCCAGCTGGATGCAAAAACACTTCCTGAAAATTCTTTTTATATTACAGGTGGCGACTTATTAATGGTGGCCAATATAAACAGAAGTGCCTCACTTCGAGATCAAAGCGCCAATTTTTATTCAACAGTCACCACTTGCAATATCATAAATAAGTTAACCTAACGTGTCAAGGAAATGAAAGGAGAACCATATCTGACAGGATGTGGGGTTTAAAGATAAAGGCATCTCAAGGAGAAAGTGAAGAGAATATTGAGAACAGGTGGTTATTGCCGTCAAGACGAACCATCCTCAGCGAGCGAAATGGAGGGAATGGAAACGTCGATGTCGAGGATTTGCTCCACGTCGACGATCCGATCGCTTAATGTGATCGTCGCAATAAACGCTAAGAGTACCTACATCTATTATTTTATGACACCACATGCAGCAACAAAAGATCACAACTCTACTTTGCACACCTGACGCAGGTAGAAAGTTGTAAAAAAGACATTCGCACAAGCAGAAGGCAACAAATGGATATGAGCGAAACTAAATACTTCGATCAATTCAGTTCGCCATTTATATTTAATCAAATGATTATCAGTTGTTGAAGGAAGAGTTATCAACTATAGATAAGTGAATACACAATAAACTGAGAAAAACTCGTGCTGCTAAATAGCAAAAACACAGGGAAAGTTCGACATTCCTTAGGTTGTTTGGGAGTGAAGCAGACATTTACGGGGATTTAAGCAAAACTAGTCTGCAAGGTGGTGGATGGATGAGGGGTGGGGAGGGGGAGGGGGGGGGGGGAACAGGGAAGGAGAACGAAATATGGGCGCGAAATATGCGCAAATCATTTTAATATATCAGACTTCGTCACTGCAAAAAGGGAATGTAAAAGCAATGAAGTACCGCCACATTCAAAAACACCATCAATGAGGCAAGAAGTACCGAAATCAGAGGATAAAACAAAGAACAAATGACACAATCCTCACATACAGCATTCGTTATTGCGAAGGTGATGGCACTCCCATGAGCGAATGCTAACGCTCGCATCGCGATGAATCACCTCCTCTCAACAACCCAAAAACGGCTCCAACATCGATGTAGGAGAGATACCAGTTTATAAATAGACTCACACTATTTAACGTCGAAATTGACAGATTCATGTCGCATGCCCTTGATTCCAGTGGGAAATGTTTCAAATTTGGATTGTACAACGGAAGCAAATAAGAAAATAAATCAACCAAAGGGGAATCGAGAACACAGAATGAATTCGGAACAAGAAAATAGCTGTACAGGTGACGTTAAAAGTTCGTGCACAGACTTCATTCGAAATGGCACGAAATCAGATGGCAATTTCCCGACCCGATTGTGGGTTCCCATCAAGACAAATGAAGGAATCGTGAAATAATGCATCAATTTAGCAATGGCCCTCTTTGGGGCCACAAATAAATTACCCAAAAATCATTCAACCGTTTTTGTTTTGCGATCAGATAAACACATCACAAACTTTTCGATCAGGTTCTGATATGAACAAAGAAACCAACTAATCAGGCAAATATATAGATCACTAATGAAGAATGCTATCGAAAACGACGAGGAAAACTCTTCGACCTCAGGTTCAACTTCAGGCACACGTCTTTCTCTTCGCCGGGTGGCTTCAACTTATAATCAAATAATATTAATCATGTATGCATGATTACCTTTGCAAGCAAGTGAATGAGCTGGCAAGTAAGCAAGTAAATGAACATAAGGCAGGTAAATAGGTGAATACCTTCATGAGCAAATTGTACAGGTGACCAAAACAGGTAAATGGACTTGAAATGAATATGCTAATCATTCGCTTATAACCGAACGTTTACAACCGCAAACTAGGCCAAGTAATTCGCGAGCCGTTGTTCAATATACGACAAGGTTTATAAAGAGAGAGCCATCTTTTAAACAACTGCCAGTTGATCTCTTAATAGTTGACTGATGGAGTGGTCAAATGGATTCTGAGTGAGTTTGCAAATGAAGTCAACCTCTTTGAATTTAACAGGTAAGGAAGTGAGTTGATATTAAACAGACAAATGAACATCTATAGGAATTTTCATTCACTCACGGGTCTCTATAGATGAGCATACGACAGTCACTCCACAGATATCACAGAGGATAGCAATGCGCACACAACATACCATCACACTGTTCCTCTCTACTCAACCCATCCTCTCCTCCCTCTCAACTACCCATTCACAGAACGAGGATTCATCGTGCTTGATCACCTCATCTCTAAGCAAAAGCCTAATACACTCTGGTTCAAAGCCCATCCTGAACGACAGCTTTCAGCACTACCTCAACATATTACTAGTACGTTTCGTATTCACATACTAATCAATCCATACTCAGAACACGGTCATATTTGTAGAGCATTCATAACAACACCACACCATCCGACAGTGCACTCAACTGTGGAGTAAGACAGCAGCTCCACGAATTTTATTTTCCAGACATTCCACAGAAAACATCCCCCTCTCCTGCCTCATCCAACAAATCCCACCAGAGACCTCAATTCAAGCCTCATCCAACCACCAACAACGTAGCAGCCATCGAGTTTCACTGCCGAGTGCTACAAACAACACGAGCACAACCATACATCGCGACTCATCCCTTCACAATCACCAATATTTATCGTTACCGGAAATATGTTACACACTCTCTACATCTTTCCAGTATTGTTCAACTTTTCAACGCAATATGAATTCATCACAAAGCGATATCCAAACCAAATCAACAGATTATTTTTTGCCATTCAATATTATTAAAAAGTGATATCTTAGTGCAATCAATCCATTTCTCAGTACCTTATCTATGAGAAACCGCAGGAAGTAATTCAAAAGCAAATGAGATGCAGAAATTGGGATATTATGCCGTCCACCCAATCCCTCCACTCTCCAATCAGAGCTCAAAAGCTCGTTCTCTTCACTGCTTTTTCTCTCTCCTATTACCATCAGAAAACAGTTCAATCCGATGATTCGAATCAACGAAAATGGCAACAAATCTCTCTATCAATGCGAATAATTCTCATACTTTTTATGTCCTCTACTCAATTTTTTCTCTTTGCCGTAGAGGTCATTAATTTATTTATTCACCTATTTCAACGAATTTCTAACAAAAAGCATTTCTGAACAGCGAAATGTCTACAACTATCAAAAGAACCCCAAAGGATGGAGGGATGAGCAATATTGCAGCAAAAGCAATATCTATCGCTTTTCACTGCAAAATGATTGTCTTTAACCAGCAAACAACTAAAGAAAATTCTATGCAGAGAGACACTCAATGATCGTCGCTCAAGAAAGAAGAAGCAATGACGTTCAAGCAAAGCGAACAGGATCCACGTATGGAGCGGGATAATCATCGCTATCGGAACTACAAACTACAAACGCGCATCAGAAAAGAAAACCTCGAACATTAGGTAATCAAATCAGGAACATCGATACTTTCAGATCAAAATGAGAAGAGGAATCAAAATACTAACTATATAAAGTTAACTCGCTGAACTATTTCACCAAAAAGCATAAGAAAACACCACAATTCTTCAATAAGAATTCGATGGCCAAAAACGTTTCACCATCGAGCTTAATTAAATATCTCTATCAAAAGTTAGCTTACCTACTTCAGAGGCGATATAATTATACACTGAATGTTATGCATATATATATATATATATATATATATATATATATATATATATATATATATATATATATATNGGAGCGAATCTGAAAGGAACAACTTCCATGAAACTCAGCACTGAGAGTCGCGAACTTTCCTAGATGCGAAGAAAATAGGACAAATGCTTGTCACCCTTATGAAATCACACGAATGCTAGATGACACGGATCTATCATTCCGCAGAAAAAAAAAGTAAGACCTGAGGTGAGTCACCCTCGCATTGATGCATAATCCATTAAGCCTACAGTACAATAATTCATTACAACGACATAGTTAGCCGGGAAAAGTTGTCAAAACTGCATAGGCCATTTTACGCAACATCGATGAGCTCATACATCTTCCATCGAGTCGATCCTCTCTGAACATAAAAAATCATTCGCTCACTTCGCGGTGCATCACTCGGTGTTTTGCGAATTTAAAAGCACACAAAATACTTAAGCTTCCAACAAGCAAAAAAAGCTCTTCAACAAATGATCGAGATGCAAACTGCTGATGAGAGATGAGCGTCAGAAGCAAGTAATTGACTGTTTATAGACAATTTCCAAGTTTCAATAATACCCGCAAGAAAGACCTGAAATTAGATGGGATAAAATAAGAGGGAAAAAGTCAGGGAGGGATCCACCATGGGAACAAAGAGATATCTGAATTCGGGAAAATTAGCGATGAATAATTAAGAACAATACCCGAAACGGCTCCCTAAGAAAGAGTGCAAAATAAACCCATAGATAGCAATCCACACAACAATGAAATACATTACTCAGCCCAAAAGTGTCTCTGAGCAGATAATGGATTTAAGCAGATAAATAAGCAAATACAGACACAAACCACACCTCCAGATATATCGGCATATCACTGTAAACAACTGGTAACCATTACCGAACCGCTTCTAAAGCACATTTCTCTGAGTGCTGCCAAACGATCTCCCAATTATACACGGCTCATCTCGTCTCGGTTCAGCCCATGCATAATCCCCTCAAATCGTTCACACACCTAACAAATCTCTGCTACTATCATCATATACAACTGAAAGAAAACTTTGTGATCCTAATCAGCAACGATGAACCTATTCCAGAATTGGCTATAACCTCAGATGAGGGCATAGTGAATAGTCAATTCGAACTCTAACCCAAAACGCAGCGCAACTTTCCACTTTCATCTCGTAAATGTCTTCCATGAACTCAGTACAAACTTCAAAGAGATCGAATATAACAACAAAATTATTGTTTAAGAATCTCAGCATCATAATGACACATAACAGCTACGTACAACTAGTGAATTACTCGACTGTAGTGTCATTTGGGGGAAAGGGGCATCAAAAGCGTTGCAACCAAATAAAAAGCCATATTTCTAAGCTTTGTGACATGATGATCGGCAAGAATTAGTTCAGTGATAAATGACACGAGTGCATTGACCGAACGACATAGTTGCCGTTTACTTCGCATACTGTCGGGGTTCAATCCCTGTGCGAAACTGCGCTTACGGATGATCTAGGCAGTGCTGAAGAATGCAACTGCATCTACATTAGCACTCAGTCGGACTTCCTACTCTTACCTCATCATTGCTTGCGTACGCCAATTCTTGCACACATTTCAACGAAATTCGCATATATAAATTTTCAACAATTCAGCCTCAAAGTTATTTCTAAAATGGGCATCGAAAGCACAATAGATTATTGATGGAAGTGATGAGAAATTTGGAGAGAAATGTGCAAGGCAAAAGGATATATACAACTATATATATTCAAAGGTGTAATCAGTGCAACAGCTTATAGCAAAACAAGTTGAGATTAGCATTCAAATTCGAAGAGAAATTATGTTTGCAAACTTTGTGTTTGCAATCGAGTCGAGAAAACGGCGATGCGAATCAACCCCTTTGTCCCAGATCCACATGGAAAGACGCAGTTTTTATGGAAATTGAAGTTTTTTCTCGAAAAATGGCATAACTTTATCGTTCATATATAAATCCCTTTAGAAGTTACAGGAGGCTCACTGACTGCTTCAAGTCTCTTTGTCCCCCCTCCCCCCTTCTTTCTCTCCTCATACTCAGCCGAGGAATTCCGTGTGAAACTAAACAAGTGCTGAATCCGATTTCATTGCTATGGCGATTGTGTTGCCCATTGTGATTTCTTTGTGCGATCGAGCCGGCCACTTCAACTTTCACTCTAACGAAAGCCACCCAACAGACATCATAGAATGTTCATTCCTAATCCCTCTTCAGAAACATCACAGGTGAAAAGATATGACTTCACACTGCATTCACACGATGAAACTGATTCAACAACACCGCACTCTTGCATTCGTCTATATGCCATCATATAGATTAGCATTCCACACATATAAACAACCAAAGCATTCAGCAGTGCATAAACGTTGAATGTTCAAATCCATCACATACGGCTGCCCACATTTATTACAAAAAGCTAATAACAGCCAACCTTTGGAACTAATGAGTGACGATCTTGCATTTTACGCTCCACACATTTCCCTTTATTGATCAACGCTGCCACCGTATCCGATATAGAGCCATTCTCGATCGCTGTCCACTCATCAAAAAATGCATGACCACGGGAGAAGAATGAATTGCATTCCTTTACAAATGACCAAAGCTGAAATATAACTCAATCGTTTGCAGTGGAATACTTGAAAAAGGACTGAATGGAAATGAAGTTTGTAGATCGAATACACTTGGACTAGAATTGGAATTTGAATTCAGTATAAACACACTCCATTTGAACATAAAACGGTATCACTGAGACATCTCTCCTCGTCGTTTTAGGCCCGAAATACACAAAGACGTCGAAACATCACCGATAATTTCAGCTCATTTCAAAAATGGCCCCTCAGCTTTGTTTGTTAGCCTCGATGAAAGTGATACAAGTAGTGATATTCTAGAAGTTGGCATCACCTCAGAGAGAGAGAGAGTCACAAAGATGCAACTAACCGCATCCAAAATTATATGATCCTTGTGTGCTTGAGTGATGTTGATTTGTGCCACATAATCGAGTGCCGTGTGTGCAAAACAAGTGCCAACTGCGGTGAGTGCATTCTTAGCGTCGGCGAGTTCTGCGCTTCTTGCCCGCGGCACCGCTGCTTTTCGAGCTAACGCATCGTCCAACGATGTCGAAAGACTCTCCAATTGTGAGCGTGTCTCGGACACTTTTGCAAGCTCGCTGCAAATAAAATTTCCGATGAGTCGATACATAGGGTGGGGGATGGGGGCATTTCAATGATGCCACAAGAACGACAAAGGGTGATTACGATTCAACAATTAGTCTTCCAAATATCGAAACCATTCAAAATCAGTCTATCGCAAGAACTAGAGAATCTTGCCGGTTCCTTTTCGTCTCCCGAAATTCTGAACTTCTGTGTTCCTTTCGATACTCCAAACCTTCCCTCCCCACTGATACATATCTTAATGTCACAGAAGTCAATCAACTTCAACGATATTTGCTATGAACATTTGCCATATCTCACTCCTCCCTCCCTCCCTTTGAAGTCAATGCTGTTGCAAACAATGGTAAAAAGATTCGACTGATAGGCAAAAGGCAGTCAAGCTCAATATTCTTCAAAAAGAGAGCAAACACTAGCCTCTGCACCGTAATATCCTTTCTCTCTCATAACTTTATTAAAACAGGACAGGTAAACTGGAAACGTGCCATAACCAACCCTTTAATGAAGCCGTTAATACTGCTGCAAATATTTGCACTGGCATTCTCGATAAGTACACGGTGCAGGTAAACGACATGTGCGTAGGCGTCCGAGAGTGACTTGAGTGTTGCCACTGTTATTGGGTCTTGTGGTAATGACTCTGCACACAGCTGATTCACCAAAACCGAAAGTGCACTGCAATATAGATGAACACACTTAAAGTATTCACCCAATCAGAAACACATATGCCTCCTCATATAATGTGTTTGTTGTGGGAGATCACAGTGCAGATGGAGGGCATGAAAATTCAGTGCTGAATTAATAACGCTCTTTTTCACTCTCAATGCTTAGTAAATTTCAGTATGAATTTCTTCTTCGAGCTAACCAAATTATGTACAGAAGGATGTAAGAATATGCACATGCAGAGCTAGCAACGAAGGGGAAGATGAGAATATTCGGGGATAAGACTATTGCCGACTCCGTCTTGCAGGTGATAAAAGACCCATCGCTTTGACTCACCTGCACAGCAAGGGAAGTATGGTCATCACTTTAATATCATTGAGGTGATGACTATTAAAACCACTCACAACTTCAGCCATCAAAAGAACGGCAAAAGATTGCGTGGGAAATTTAAATGACAGCAATTTCTTGAGTGAATCTTCTTAATAGGGGTAATGCTACTACGGACGCAGAGAGCAAATGAGATTTTCACTGAAGATAGAGAGTAAAAGAGTGTATTCGGGGATTTAAGAGGTGCAGGAAAGCACCGAAATCGGGAAAAATGATGCCGAAAGAAGAAAACAGATTCTTTGAGAAATCTCTTTCATCCCTCTCTCTCATTAAAAGTGCCACATCCAACTACTTGGGAAGAGATGGGGCCGGAGAGGGGGGGAGGTGATGACGGAGGGGCAGTCATCTCTTCGGTGATGGCACACGTATCAGTCAACTCATCAGCCATCCAAACAAGGGCGCTGTGTAGCAATGCCAGCATATTATGTAGTCTTTTCAATGCCATACATTCAACAAGTTCTTATAAGTCTCCAAATGTATTCCCCCAAATATTACAATTTGCTACAAACATTCAAATCGGAGTTCGATTCCGCAATCGCACCAAATATTATTGTGTAATAAAGATTGAAGAATGGGAATTAAAATCACTCACTAAAATGTATTTACATAATGTTTTCCATGCTCGGTCATCGTGGTGAGCAGTCGGATCAGCTGAAAAGATTGCGAATGATAAAGAGAACAAAAAAGAAAACCAACAAAAGGACATCCGGTATACTACCGACCATAAGCCCTGCTGCCGACCAGGATTATTCAAAAATAAGCGTGTACTAGATAGGGTGGGGGAGGCTTATTAAAGGAAGACACGGAAAAGGCATGGAGGATGAGGATGGAGATGACGCGATGTGGAAACGATGCATATTCGTGAGCAAAGAAACAAATAATCGTCATAGACTAGCTTGTATTCGAGTGGTGGCTGAGATTGACAGCATGTGGCTTAGATGCGAACGAATGTCTTTTCATTATTAGCACTGCTGTTATTTAGCATAAACAAAGTAAGCCACTTAGATTGCCTCTCCGCCAAGTCAACTGATGTCATCGTTCGCATACAAAAAAGGAATTTTATAGGCTTGTGCACTTTCACACTCATATTAGATGAGCCACACCTATGAATGTGCAAACAACTATATTCCTAATAAGAAACGCTTTCCATCACTCAATGAATAAAGAGGGTGCAAGCCAATGAATCAACTCTATAAGAAGTAATGCTATCTCATGAGAATAATGTACCGCCAGTTTCGCGTTTAGGGATCCGAACCATGGTCTTCTGAATGTCACTTAAGCACTTCAAAGATATGACAATGTAGCAGCAAATGCGAGATAAATATGAGCTTTTGACGTCTACGTGTGCAGAAAAAAAAATGTCATTTGCGGTCATTCGCTACGATGATAGACAGTGTAAATGATGAGGCGATACCGCTAGGAGACTGATATTGTGCATATAACGAAGTTAATGGCTGCATACCGAACAACTTGACTGTCTTAAATTCTTAGAGCACGCGCCAATGTATTATAATCATAACACAGGAACAACTCACCTCATTCAATCTTCCTTCCAGTCGACCAAAGTAACTCTCATGAATCGCTATCATGTGCCTGTAAATGACTTGATTACAGCAATGCACAAGAAACCATCATCAAATATGACATCAATTGTACACTCTCAAAGGGAATTGGCAGCCATGGTTTAGTGCATAGAACACAAATTCACCTCTTGCCATTCGACCAGTGAAACATGTGTACACGGATATAAATTCAGATATAAATATACATTAATGAATAAATAGCACATAAATAAATATGTGAATAAGTAATGAATAAACAAATGGATGTATAAAAAAACACAAATGAATAAATAAAATAAGATAAGATAAAGCGAACAGATAAATAAGTAAATAAATAAAGAGGTGTCTGTCCTAAAGTGCTTGATGCCAACATCAAAGAAGTTCGCGACATTAGCGTAACGAAAGTTTTACTCGAAACCAAAGCTTCCACAAAAGATCAGCGTACGCTAGAGCATGTGAAGCACTCTTTCATAATTTCCAAACACCCCTTCTACNGAGGTGTCTGTCCTAAAGTGCTTGATGCCAACATCAAAGAAGTTCGCGACATTAGCGTAACGAAAGTTTTACTCGAAACCAAAGCTTCCACAAAAGATCAGCGTACGCTAGAGCATGTGAAGCACTCTTTCATAATTTCCAAACACCCCTTCTACCTATGAACAGGAGTCATTCAGCACAAATGCCAGCCAGCTATATAGCGGAGCTCTTTGAGAAGGTTCGTTGCCTTCTGCCGGCCTTAAGGGGAGCTCATCGGTCTATTCACGCTACTGTCCACACAAATGTCACATTTAGTGGTCTCGACGCCTACGCGACTTTTAGCTAATTCATTCATCGGCTATCGAATAAGCATAAGTGGCCACGTGTTGCATGCACTTCTCGGGATGCACGACCAAAGTGGCGAATGTGCACTTATTTAAGACACACGATGCATCGTTTCTTTGCACGTTAGCTTCCTTCTGCTTCTTAGCTGACACACTCCCTATTACGAATACAGTCTCTCTCCCATTTTCAGCATATCATACCACCTTATAACTGTGTTCCCGATACTCCATCTGTATATACGATGCCAAGCAGAGAGTGTATAAACCTTCAACGTTGAGCACCGTATCTTCCTAAGGTGCATAAATTATTAGAAAGTTGTCTAACTTTCGCGATCTGAAAAAAAGCCATCAGGAAATCAAAGTAGTTGCAAGACCCTACTCTCAAACACATCTCGAGAAGAATCCGCCTCGATCGCGAGCGAGAAAAGGACCACGTTTAATACCCGCCACATGTTATAGATTACATACAATCGCAGTGCCATTCCCAATCGCGATCGGGACAGATTTTACTCCGATCTACTAAGAAACGTATATGCAGCAAAATACGCGTTGTTCGGCAAAGCTTCAAATCACTTGCCAACGCCAATCTGGATACCCGTCAACAACTTAACGATCGTGCACCAAGCTTTTTAAATAATGTTCAGTAATTTACTTTACTTTAAGATATTACAAAAATAGAATAAGGAATAAAGTGGGAACAATCGGTGATGAACTACCTGAATCTGGGTGAATCCTTAAGTGCCTCAGTGAAGTCGAGCTTCGGTAACGGCTCGACCATACCCATGGTTTAATTACGTCAACTGTTCTTTACGTCAATCCCTCACCACCTGAAAAGCACTTGCAAACATCTAGACTAAATACGTTCCCATCAACGGGTGAATAGCAACGTCGCTGCGCGATTACAATTGACATCGACATCTCTATATGTGAGTCAAGCTCCGATCGCAGTTACAATCGAATTCAGAATTCCATATTAACTTAGAAACTTCGACTCGTCGATATGGGCCAATGAAACAATAGCAATCAGATATGTGGTCATGCACACCTGACACTTTCTACTCCGTTATAAGTTATATTAACTAAACTTACATTTATGAAAGCAACAATAACCGCTGAACCAACCACAGCGTAAGTGATTATTCTGACAATGGGGAACAAAAATTCCATTAAAGATTACTTCGAAATAGAAGTGTATATGAATGCAGACGACGAGCAGAACGATAATAAATTAAACGTTGTCAAAGAAAAAAGAATGGAATGAGATACAATACTTCGCTGAATTAATTTCACTGTCACTAGCACGATATGATAATAACACATCAATAACATTAGCAATAACAATAATAATATTTACACAAGCATGTCCACTTATTTTCGCTCTATAAATCTTTTAAAGAGGATCATTTTTAATTCGCATCAGCAAAAGTGATTCGTAAAAGTGCATTCTGCAGACGTTGTGTCCATGTGTGTTCGAGCCTCTCTCATTGAGTACTTTCAATAGCAAAACCGCCAAAAGCGGATACAAAAAAATTTGATAGGATGACTGCTTATACAAACAATATTTCACCTGAACACATCAACGAGACCAGCTTCAGGCGTTTAAAATGGCGAAGAAATTTGCATTCACTTCGCACCTGTCGGGACATAAAACGCCGATTATTCTGTGAAAGATTTGTGCTGGGGATATCATTACTTGATTGTGCATATTCTACTGTTTATTAGTGATCGTTTAGGTTGCCGCCTTCACATTTCTCTGAGCATATATCGAGGTAATATGAATGCACATTTTTAGCTTTTTTGCATATTTGCAGCCACCCATCAAGACAATTCCAGCAATTGCTAAGCTGCAACTATACAGCAGATGAAGAGATCAACAGACAAACAGACTTGCATTTATACGCGAATATGACGCTACAACAAATATGGCTCATATGTTCGCGTGGAAGCCACAGCTTGCATATGAAACTTGGATTATTGACTCAGTTAGAGATATTTCCCACAGCTTTCGACAGGGGAATCGCTGCTCACTTCAGCAAGGATGAGTCCAGAAAGAGCCGCTTATTGAATTCATTTCAATCATTCAGTTCAATTCACTGTGTTGGAATGGCTTTTAATAATCCACAAATGCTATGGCAGCACTATAAAACGTTTTACCATAAATGGAGGATTTCTGCAAGTATGCGGCACTCATATCGCGAATATTTCAAAGAAATCGACAAGAGGAAGGCATTGAAAACTTTTCATCTATGCAATCAGCCGACACGTTAACACTTAGCTATTCGCAACAGCCTCGGTTTCTAAATTGTCGTCGCTCGAATACGTCATTAAAATCGAACCGATTGGAAAGCGTCATAAAAGAAAGAAAAAATTTCAGCACTATCAGTAAATCACATCAGCTGACACAAAATAAACAACGAATACATGGGAGTTTCATTAGGAAAAAAAAATTAAGGAAGAGGGAGAGAAGAGGGCAGGCCAGAGGGGGAAGCAAGTCAGATACAGCGAGGTAGCTGACCGGAAATGCAATATGACCGTGCCCTCCCTCCCATCGGATTCACAAACAAATGTGATAATACAACGCTACTGAGTTGATACATACTCAAACCATATAGATAAACTTATAATGCTATAAAGAGATATACTAGAATAAAAACTTGATTGCTTCAGCTGTAATGTGGAGCCAAGAGAGGAGGGGCTGGTGACTTGGAGCTCGGAATAGCTATAAGTAAAGGAAGTTCTTTTAGTTCCATCCACTAAAGGACCAGCGACTCGGATCGGACAATACGACATATGAATCTTTCCATCCTTGATAAGTTTGGAAGAATGAAACGAAAACGTCTTTTACATCAATCTTGTGATACCGAACATTAGAAAATGACCTCAGGAAGTAAAGTGGACGAAACTGAGGCATTCCTCCAAAGTCCGATACCGTCCCTTCCTCAACTAAGACGTCCTTCAAAAACTTCCATCCCACCTTCCTCCGATGAGCCCTTCCCATCAACCGAATTTTCGATTTATTCTCTCTATGTTCAGACAAAACCGCTAAATCGTCTCACATTATCAAGTGCAAATCTGCGAATGGCAAAGAAAAATGAGCGAAGTAACATCGGTGATGTGAAGAGAGAAGAATGCCATATCACACTTTCATCGATGAAAAAATCAACGACGTCTTTGTGTGCACATTCGTTATCGTTTGCCGAATATGTCAGCAATATGACAGCGTCGAATTGAGAAAGAAATCCATTCACTGCATATAAAATCCTTTAGGAAATAACGTTTGCATGCATCTCTGCGAGGGAACTCTAATCGCATCTTCGCATGAA
>JAARMF010002966.1:5166-23183 GCA_022844705.1 Toxascaris leonina
TTTTTTTCTGAAATAGTTACGTTTAGCGGCATCCATTTGGTCATGATCATTTCCTGTTCCAGCAAGCTCCTTCACTCATGAATACTAGAACGTTAAGGTAGACTTTCTGTGCATTCTTGCAAGCATTCCTCCCTCTAACATACTCTCGAGTCTCTTCCCCCTAATTCAGCACCAATTCTGAGGGTAAAGGTTTGTGGGAGCTTCTTTCCAAGTTCACTTCTTCCGATCGAATTTATTTCCCTCTTTAGATGGGTCTTATCACACGTACCACACAAATTCTAAATCGAATTAATCCTGTTTCCAAGCAACAAGTCAAGCGTATTGATCTCTCTCTAAATTCGCTCTTCGCTTCAAATTTGACGCATTGAAATTTTATGGATCAAATCTGATTTATTATGGCTACGTGCAACTGATGCTCTTCAAATAAAACTTGAGACAAACACAAACGTTCATAAAAGATGTGTTTCGCCACAAAAAGTGTTTCGCGGCAATTCGATCGGTGTGTTTCGCATGGAAAAACTCAGTGAGAAATCAAAGTTGGAGCGAATGCGATGTCTTGCGAGAAAATGTCATTTTTCATTGGCTGCTTTCTTTATGATTGCGAAAAGTTTTCCCTTCCGAACATTTTCCAGATGCTGACAAAGTTCTCCAACCACCGTTCCACTGCAGAAGGAAGCGGCAAGAAGATGACTGATGAAAATATTATTAACTTTTGGGGTAATTCACTCATATCAGCTTAACATTCAACTATTCCATATGAGTGCAGGAGGGAAAGAATGGATTTGGAACCTCTCTGATATCTAATTAGTGATGATGTCGTTGTAGAAACGTTTCGCCTGAATTTTATTATATGGGTCTAGCGTACGTGTTAGCTGCTACGTGGTATCAGTATAATGCGTTTCGCATCTGAAATGCTTCATCTTGTTCGGACAAGAACTTCCCTCTGCCGCCACCTGACTCATGCTGGCATGCCTTTTCACATAACTTATATCCAACTCCGATGCCAATTATGCTTTAGCAAATGGTATCCAACGCAGCGGACATTCAACACACTCAGCTGACAACTTTCTTCCCTAAGAACCAACGCATCCGCTCAATTTCTGTGAGGCGAGCAGAAGCGGACGGTTCGGAAAGTCAAAAGTTATATTTCACCACACTCCTCATAAGCTTATAAAAAATAAAGGAGTTGGAGAAGATGGCAATTTATTCAGACGGCTAAAGTTGAAACAAGTTCATTGAGAAGCAAGAGCGTCGAGCTCATAAGTTACAATTGAAAGAAAAAATTACGCTACCAATAGTATCTTGCGCAGTTTTCGGTTCAGCGTTACTCATATAGGGAACACTACCCCTCGAGGCACAACAGCTGTTTTTTAATAACCGCAGTGGTTCGTTCAAACTCAGAATTGTTTCCCATTTAATCTATTGGTCAACAGGTGTGTCTGTTGAATACCTTGTGCATCCTCCTTCATGTCACTGTGAAAGTGCCCCATATCACTGCATCCTTCACATATCCTTGCTTATGTTCCCTTGCACATATTTGCACTAAAAAGTGCGTCATGCAGATGTGCATCCTCACTGCTACGTGCAGTTTTCTTAGTTTTTCTGAATAAAGACAATTTATTTGATGCGAGTTCAATAAGAAATGTGGGTTTTTCAATGATTGTTTTCCTTATGAAGTACTAGATAGTGGTATTCAAATGATGCAGCACTTTTCGCCCACTTAGCTTTTCACGGATGATGCGGACGAATAGTGCTGAGCAGTAGTCGTTCACAACTGTTCGGATTGCTCAAAACTCATTACAGCCAAGATTTATTCATATTTCTGAGCAGAATATTCGTAGGAAAGCTTTTGCTATCGCCTATACTAGTTGCAATACGAAAATATGCTTTCGACGTCGACGCTCAAGGCAGGCTTAACGAAATATATCATCAAGAAGTGTGGTACAGCATTGCATGGAAAGGAACAGAAAGAAGGTTACATTGTATGAATGAACAACTTCTTCGTTATGATGCAGCACCCAAAACTCTTATTATTTTCTCTAAAGCAATATTGTTGCTATTGAATGGTCGCAATTGCAGTATCGAATACCGCTTGTACCGAATGGATGGCAATTTAAAATGACACAACAGAAAACTACAACTTTCTTTGTTGTTTCGCTGAAAATTATTCAAATCTCAATGCTCTTTTCCTCTTCCGAAATGTGTTTCCATTCGATTTCCATGCAAACTATTTCCTCTTTCTTTTTGATATGTATAGGTACGTAAATCATTCTTGTAGCATCTTGTTCTCTTGCTCTATCTTCGAATGGCATAGTTTGTGTCACTTCGATTTATTGCTTCCGATGCGAGATTGCTAAAGGTTTCTCAAATGAGCATTACAAATGTCTGAATTGTAATTTGGGATGAGTTGTTGGCCAGGTCATAAAATGGTGAATTAGTATCATGTGTGTGCACCCATCAACTAGGTTGGGTGTGTTACATATCAAGCTGATTTTGATTTTTCGTACTTTAATATTAGTACCTTTTCGCGTGTTTTTTCTGAATTTCACTGCCTCACTTAACGTTGCGCTATCACCACCACCTCCAAATGTCTCTCACTGATTAACTCGAGCTTAGCACACGCCAAGTTCGATACTCGGGCACTTATTGCTCGAGCTTTTATCAGCCAAACCATTTCATACTACGAATGCAGCCGGTTCAAGTTTTTTGAAGGTTTCGAAAAGCATTTGAAAGAAAGGTGATGCAATGAACAATTGTGAATGCACCGAGTTTTCATGTGCGCATGACGATGCATTTCAGTTGTTTCTGTGCACACAGTCAAATACAGACGGATAACGCAAATATTTGTCTGTGTTGGGTGACGCCAATTTTGCTTTCCTTGCGGTGCGTTGATTGATCGCTGTGAATGCACACGCAGCTATTCATTTCCACAATTAGTGATTCAGGGCTGTGCACGCTCACACAGCCCTCATCGCTTTCCACGTAGGATCCCTTCCGCATCTACCTCACCACCATCTAATGATTACTGTAATCCACATTGGTAAGACATTTTCGTAGTGTCACCTCCTAAGCTTAGATTCCAAACACTGCCGGTTGAACTGCACAGCATGGATCATTGCTTTTAATCATATAAGCACTAGTGTGGAGTTAACAAATTGCACTAACAATGGCACTTTGCCGCATTTTTCTTCTGCTGAGAGGTTTATTTGAACGAAACTTGTGCTCACTTCAAACTGTGTAAATAAACACAAGCAGGTTATTTTCGGCGTTCTTCGATAGAATTCTTATCAACAATTTTCGTCGCATGTGGAGGCTGTTGTACACAGCTAAACATCTTGAAGTAGCCGAGCCATAATTTCGTGAAAGCGCAATTGTGAATGTTATCTCAGCTTGGTTGAGTAAGGAAGTTCGTCTCTTACAAGGACGTAAACTCTAGAACAGTGCCTGCAGCATAATATCCTATATATCGGCCGATAGTTGCATGGAACTAATATTGGGAGTATTTCATTAATGACTTAAAGCTTAAAGGTTACACTTGATATGAAAATTGGGGTAATTCAGCAGAGAGCACTTAAGCGGAAGGAAAACGAGACAGGCTCATTCAGAGCTGTTTAATGTTCAAGACGTTTGTTTATCTCTGTACTCAAGTCGCATTGAATGCGGTGATCTGCTGATCGAAGGTAGGACTGTCGAAATAGAGTATAAGAACCTCAGAATGTGTTTTTAGGAGGGCGTTCAAAAATGTCGCATGGATCACGATCTTTAACAAGCCTGACTGCAGCCAACGACGGCTACGAGCAACGTTCAAGGTCACGCTCTCATAGTCGAAGCCGAATGGTCATCGAGCGTACTGAGGTTTGTCTTTGAAATCGATGCAACAAGTTTTTGCAGCAAATTTTGGCTTTTCGAAATCATCTCCAGTTTGCAATATGCCACATTTACTTCCCGGGTTTTGGTCCTGCTCGAAGCAAAATAACATTTATTCAGTCGTCTAATTGAGCAGAAATTATTTGTACGAAGATCTTCTTTATAGTTTATCTGTCCTCCTCAAAATCTCAGTCAAAAAAATCCTTTAGGATAGCTTAAAGTGAAGCATTGACCAGCAAGCATTTACTTCTCTATACTAATTTCTCCATTGCCAATCAAAGTATTAAGTGGAAAATTCAAAGTTTTAAATAAATTTTCCGAAGAAATCATGCGCAATATCTCGCCAATCGGAGCACAAGGTGGTGTTGTTTCTTCCCGCACAATATCGTGGTGAAATCTTTCAGGTGAAATCAGCTAATGCCGCGGGTGGAGGCTACATGCAAGTCGAGGTTCATGAGGTTATTTCGCTTCATCCTAAGTGTTTTGAGTTTCGCTATTATTTGCTGCTTTACCACTCTTCGTTTCGTCCGACTTTTGCTTCATTCGCCTCGTAAATTTTACACAGTTTCCTCTTTAATTTTTCAGATCTGTTTTGCTGACCACGTTCATTAGGAATGTCGTTATGATTGGCATTCATTGAGTTGTCATGTTATATCAAAAGCAACCATCAGCAAATACTTCATTTGAATGTCATAAAAACATTTGTGATCACTTAACACATCAAAGTGCCAGCTGACTATTGTTGCACTTACCGAATTAATCGAAGAGAATCATGCCTTCATGGTGCCTCCATGAGGTTCGTATTACATTTTAGGTTTTCATGGTGCCTCCATATTACACAAAGTAAATGAATGGATTCGGATCATTTCACAATGGACAAGCATCGTTTGATAAAGTTAGCTGTAAATGCAGAAAACTGCTTAGTTTTTATTGGTGATTCCCCGAATGAGGACACTGATGCGATTCTGTGAAATTTGTTGCTAAAGTTAACATCTATGAATCGCAAATGACAATCCCTCAAAAGTCGCATCAAATACAAAGGAAACGAGGTGGCGCGATTGACGCAGCAGGTGTTCGCAATGGCGGCATAATGTCGTTCAAAAACACTGCAAGGGAGTTCGTTTGCGCGAATCACACCCACCGAGCTTCGTGGCAGTGCCGCAACAACGCTCATATATAACAGCTTTCTAATAACTGCAGATCTTGGCAATAACTTCAGTTCAAATTGCTCACCTAAAGTGAGCCAAACTTCCTGGCTTACTTGCAATTGATCGAATTATCCATAATACTCAGAGGTGCTTTTATGAAACCAAAGACACCAAGCTGGTTTTGCCAGAATCGTAGGTAATGCACGTATCACATATGCAGCATTCGTCACAGCTCATGCTAATTGTATTCTATACAGCAAACGATGAGTAAGCAACTGATTCTGAAGTGTCTGAGGATTTCATATGCAGAATTAGAGTCGCCCTCATTTCTTACAGCTTTTTTTCGATGGGATTCACTGGTTCTTATCAACGACGCTGGCTCATGGTTCCAACTAGCACAAACATAATTAGACGAACAAAAATCGATATGCATTACATTTACTGTTTTCTGAATTGTGACATATAAGGAGGTCAACGATGCTTTAAAAGACAGTTGCAACCGGTTGTCGACAAATGCACATCCATCATTACTTGCGTTCCATGCGGGAAAAGTTTGTTCTGCATTTATGGCGTACAAATTTTCGGCTCGTCATTACAGCGAGCATTTGCTTGATAAACAGTTCATCTGTTATATTTTCACATAATCTCTAACGATAATTTCCGCTATATTTGGACTGAAACATGCATACTTGAACGAATGGGTGAGTAGTAAGCCTATTCTCTTTACTTTACCATTAACTATCAGTTTGTTCTCTGTTTGGCATATATCCAATATCCAATACAAAGTGAGAGCCAACGGTAGGATTTGTGATAGAGCAGCATTGCATGTGACTTGCGATTGGCAAATAGTGAATGGCATGTAGATTAATTGGGTGCGCAAGATCGTAGGAAATACTCTAATGATTCCTCACACACATTCGAGTTTGCAGATGAATTCACTCTCGAGGTTGTTAGATTAAAATATCGTTTCGCTTTGCAAAACCTTCGATGTCATTGTGTATTTAAAGGTATGCGTCACTTAAAAAACGGTCTGCGAGGCATACAACGTCTAATATTTGTTCACTGAGATCGCTTAGGATGAAATCAGATTTCTGCTGGGTGAGAATATGGCTTTTCTGACGTAGGGAACGGATGTTTTGTTTTAGATATCGATGGCGATGGAAACAATGTTGGATGATTCGGGGCCTCCGCCTTATGTTAGTCGAATCGTCTTCCTCAACTATTGATGTTCTGTTCATTCGTGCAGAAAACTTTTTGTTTCAGTGCAACTTTCAGCTCCTCATCAATAAAATATTCTTCGTTCTGAAACGCAGAAAGGGGCAGTTCTTGAGACTTGAATTCATATCGAAATTAGCTTGAAACTTGATAGAGATGTTGAATGATTTCCTTTGAAGGTCATTAAACCTCTGATATGTCGCATGTTTGTGGCTCGTGAAATATATATTCACATATCCATTGAGAGCAGCTAAAGCAAATCAGCAAATCAATCCTGTCCATTGCTGTCGGGAAGCAGGAAAGGATGCGTAAAATGAAACAACATGGCGTATATCTATTTGTAGCATATGCCAATAAGAGTGGACTATTCGCCAACAGTACATGCAGAATACGTCGAAGATGCAGAGGAGTGGGCAACAAGTGGCAAACGATCACGAGCACATACGGATGAAAGTCTCGGAAGCGTCACAGAGATTGAAGAAAAGCGCATAAGGTCGGTTTCATCAGTGATTTAGAGGTTTTTAACATAAATTTTGGATGCTTCTACAGCTAAGTTGTTCGTTTCTATTCTCGTTATTCGAAGAAGCGCTTTGGATTAATTGTCTCATTTGAATTTCTCAGTGGAAAGCTTTCCTTGTTGCTACCTAAATATTCTGGCGAAAATTTTGCCGCCGTTGTCACAAAATTCTTGCTATTTCCTTCTGTTGAATTGCATCGCTTTCTTATTTAAATTGGATTTCATCCATATGCATCGGTGCAACATTGATTTCTGAGGGTAAAATGCAAAAAAAAAGACTATAATGAGTTTGTGCCTCATTGCAGAGATGATCGTTGCTTCAAGTGCCGTCTCCTGTACTCTAAATTCAACTGCTCGCACTGAAATTTAAATGGCCGATGCGATTTTTGGTTAAATCTCAACGGCTGCTCCAGTTGCTCTAAAATAGCCGCCCGATTGCAGTGTTTTGCCTCGTTCGCTTTTCCGCTGCAAAGTATAAACATTCACCAGCTGTATGTCCTGAACGATTTCCTTTGAAATTTTTTTTACTCATGCAATAGGAACTATAAAGATGTAAATTTTGTGGATGCACCGTCGAGGCAATTTCAAGGAGAATACAGGCAACAAAGAAGCTTAGACATTCCGCACTCGATGGCAACAATTTGCCGGCTGATGATAAAATTTTAGCGTAAGACCAAGGAGGACGCATTTTCGTTTCAGCCGCTGATTATGCGCCCATCGATCATTAAACCGAAGGATTCGATAAGAAAGTTCAGGTGGCGTTCTAATAATGCAACATAGTTCCATAACCCAAATCCTAACAACATGGTTCCCGATCGCGAGTTCATTTTTTTTCAGATTCGCAGTTTCGACCGAAACTGTAGGTAGTCGGCCATATTCTTTTTGCATATGCCTTAATATCGTTTGGATGCCGAGATGCCGTTCTCACAGCTGTTCCCAGCTACTGCGCTGTTACATTCTGCAGTTGCTGAATCCACAATGTCGTAATTGCCTCTAAATCACTCGCATGCGCAGATAACAAACTTCGGTGTTTTAGACAGTTTTTAATGCAAAATGTTATGCTTAGACGGTGGCTGCTACACATAAGTGAACGACTCGATTGTTTACAATTACTGTGTGTTCCATTCGCTGACTGCGGAAATTGCCTTAGTTATACCTATCGTTTGATGGGAAGCCCAGCTAGACCGTGAAACAATGGTCGCAACAACATCAGCAAATAAGCAGCGCTCATAGCGGCCATATTTTATAGATTTTCAGAGCGCGCTAAGGCTGCCTTTAAGTTTTGAAGGACGAAGGTAATCGCTTGTTGTTGTTTGATGCTCGTATTTCGACACTGCTGACATTCTTCGGTGTGCTAACAAATTGCTGAAATTAGTGAGATTTCGTAGAATTTACTGAGTTTTTCAAAAAAGCTGTTCACAGTCTGGTCTATGAGAATGGTCTTTACAAGTTTCTCGACGACATCCATCAGGCATTTGCTTATTCCTATGCAAAGTGGAATCTGGGAATATGCATTTTGCACATACCGGGCTCTCTGCGTCCCTATGTGATGATGTCTGATGACACCTTCGAATTGCAGGTATTTTTGAAAGACCACCTCGGAAACGAAGCACTTCCATGTTCTGTTTCGACCTCAGTCAATTTAAAAATCTTTAGAGTTTATAATTAGGCCGCAATAAAACAAAGGCTGTTGTTGATCAAAACATGATGCAATTTCCTCCGTTTTTGAGACCTAACTATATCCACACGAACGGCTCACTGGCAGCAAATTGTCCCATTTGCCTGCTGTGAAGGTGTCGAATCTTAGAATTAGTGTCACTATAAAGCGCAGCAATCGGCGCAGTTCATCGTTCTTCTTCACAATCTGAAGTCAGAGATCGCACCTAATAGCGTTTATCACTCATCACTATCTGCGTTGTGTTGTTTTGAGGGTGTGAAATGAACAAACGAGCATGGCGGATAGTGAGTGACAACCCAGTAGACTACACGAACAATCAAGATGGAAATAGCGATGATTTGAGGGAAAGGGATGCGTTATATCGCTGTAACCTTCGAAAAGGGTCTTTTTCTTGCGAAGACACCCCAAAAATAGGGCATCGGTCCGAAAGAGGCGTCGATGTCCGATAAAGATAATTAACTTATGAAGCTCATGTTGATTTCCAACTTTATTTTGCTCAACTCGCATTATAAATCCCACCCGAATAATTCAAACGTTGAGCACACCGTTTATCCATTTCGAGTCGACATGCGTTTGTTGTGAAGTGAATTCGCTGCAGTTACGCAATGACCAGCAGATATATGAGGCGTCAGACGTACAAACCACTTTTGACCACTTAATGCATTTTCGAGTAACGTCACATTCATGAGCATGCTCCGCAGTGTTTACCTTATAGCTCATGGTGCAGTGACAAACGGTGTGAGTTGTTGAATAGCGTTACCTCGATGTGCTCTTTTCTTCATTCAGTTAACCTATTTCAAAAGAGCAGAGATGTATTTGTATACTGCTTATTGGTTTAAGCATCATGAGCTATTATTGGCTTTTAAATACGCTGTCGATGAGCTTCGAAAACCGCGATTAGTTCCTCCTTGGATCATTATTCCATATTATTCAGTTGAATTGCTAGGCGGAACAGTGTTTCAGAACATATGTACTCCGTAAACAGTCTCATTCTTATGCACAGAAAGGTGCAGTCCGTTTGTTGTTGCTGAGTTTTTTCGGTATGAGGGATGTTTTAAACCATTCTTTTCTTTACCGTTGCATCACACCGAAGTACGAAATTCGGCTGGACTTTTCCGCTCTTTCATTGTCTACTCGATATCACATCATCGCTTCTTTCCCGGAAAACTTTTTCTTAAACTGCGAAAGTCTTTCGGCGGAGCGTATTTTGAATGGGACAGCCGTATGGACGGCGATGCAGAAATTGCTCGTTTTGAATTCATTATGGCTTCTTGATATGCGCTTTTCTAGTTCATAGAGTTTCTGCATTACCATCATTATTTTATTAACTTCATGTAAGCAATGTTGGTGAATTTTAAGGGCCGATCTGGCGGCATAGTGGTCTTCAGTTCCGAAACCTAACTAGTATTCATTTGTTCATTTGAAATGCTCACGGCACAATTGAGCGATCAAATTTCCCTCAAAACTTGTGTTACTCCAGAATTCGTTTGGAATATGTATACACCCCCCTCCCCCCATTTCCCCTCCTCCGTTACCTTACTGTCCGTTCCTAGAGCTAAACTATCCATTTTTCACACTCACAATTTTGCATTTGCAAAACTCATTATGGCAAACTTGTGTCTGTGGGCATGAATGTTGATTATGTGCTCCTTTCTTTGTGTTTGTCGGTAATTTGTGCGCAGGAGTCACCGAAGCTAGAGCGAGGGCATCTAATGAGTACAATTTACGTCAGAGCAATCTACTCTGTAATCGCTCGGGAATGACAATGGCCACTTTTACTATTTCCATGAAGTTTTACTCACCGTCATTCAAGTTTTTATTTTTTAACGTGTTCACATCACAAAAAGAGATTCTTTTGCAAATAATTCCCACAAACAATCGTCCAACTCGAAATGTGAAATTATTTTCCATTATGTGCAATTAATTCATAGACTGTTTGGTGAGGGAGTGGAACGCAAAGGCGCATATTGTGGCAGCACTCATGTGCGCTTTTTCCGTTCTTCAAAGACTCATTGGTCGGTTTTTTCACATAATCGGTTATTTGATGGCTTTATTTCACATTTTGGAACTGACGGGATGCGTTCTTTCAAATTTTGGCTCTCAATTTTGCGAATGCAAATAACGTCGATTCTTCTGTTCGTTAAAGGTTTCATCGCAGTGGCCTTTGCGTTCCTCAGACTGCTTAGTTTAGTACGTCATTATTTTGAAGTTTTTTCGCGCATTTCTGCAATTATCAAACCGGATTTGATGCTTCGAGGATATTTTGGTGGGGAATTTCTCTTTCATTTGAGCACCTCTAGCACAAAATTTCCCATAAAGTTTTTATGAGGTCGGTATTCTCGATTTTTTTCTTATCAACTTAGGTGTTCATTTACTGTTTGATGTTTTTTGTCGCGCATACTCTCCGAGATTACTTTCCGTTTTATGTGCCACTTAATCATCGCTTTCAGTTTGTTTACGTCGACCGTTCTCTGAGCAAATCTTTTATACTTTTTGTGCATCTTATGCCTATTTGTCGACTATCGCTTTGCCATATGGAATTACTGTCAATTAAGTGACGAGTAAAGAGGCAGTTTTTTCTGCAGTCATATGATGCATTAACAGCGTTGTTTTTATTTTTATGATGGATGGTTGTGATTCAATTTTGTTCCGATTTTTTGAGTGTCTAACAGTCATTTAAGGCCACCAAAATGCGGCAAAATTTCATTGATTCACTACCATTCGCTCAGCTAACTTCTTTTGTGCTCATTGGTGAGCTATTGCTTTAAATGAATACTTCTTGAGAGCATAAAGTTGTTTGTAATATCGCATTTAATCTGAGCTAATTTGTGCTCTTGTTTCTTTCATGAGTTCCATTTGAAATTTGGCACATACACAATCAGCGTTTCCTTTCTATATTTCGGTCTATTAAAGGTTATTCGTTGCATTGGTAGCGAATACTTTCTGTCAGCCAGTCAGATTTGTGCTTTAGCTAAGAAGGATTTCACAGTTTTCAAAAATGGAAGAATCTATTCGAGGCTGAAGGGGAGAAAGAAGGATCATCCTTGCCCATATTTGCAAAGTTGAAGCATTATCGCCGTTGCACTTCTTCCGTATCGCTTGCTACGCCGAAGATGCTTAGCAGACAAATAAATATTGAGTCGGACTTGTGGGAAAGCTTTTCCTGCTCGTCGGAAAAGAAAGCCTATTGCTGCTCGTCGGAAAAGAAAACCCATTACTGCTCGTCGGAAAAGAAAGCCTCTAGTCCACCATCTTATCGGGAATGTTACGTTCCATTTCCACATCCCTTTGAACAACGATCGATAAAATTTCCGGAAGGGTTCCACATTCACTCGTTGCTTCGTAATCGTATAGTTGAAAGACACGGCATANTACGGCATATTGCAGGGGGGAGGTGAATTTGTATTTAAAAATTTTCGTCGTAAAAATGGGATATGACTTCAGTTATTGAGTATTTGACAAGACAGTGGAACGCATGCTTTCGTCGGTCATTGTTTGTGAGTTCCGAATGTGCCTGAGATTTAGCGCAGAATTGATCGGTGATTTGCATAGCGTTGATATCAAGAGAAGGTGGCGACAAGTTGACAAAGAATTCCTATACTTTGAGCGAAGATGCGATTTTTTGCTTTGAACCGATGCAATATCGAAGAAATTTTTCGATTTTTCCCGAAAATTGCCTTCGGAACCTAACGTGCTATTGCGTCAACGCTGCAGAATAAGCGTATGACATAGGTCGATTGCAGTGCAGCGTAAAGCACATATAAATTTTCATACGGTCGAACTGGAAAAATATGTGTCATAATGTGTGTGATAACATAGCAAGAAGTGCGTTTTCGCAGATCATTCTATATGCCAGGTGGTTACATGGATTAGTTGCGTTTAGTTAGATAAGTTGTGAAAGGTTTATTAATCAAAGGTTTGCTGCCATCATTTGTGAGAACGAGACTGAAGTAATTAGAGAGGGCATGGTAAATGAAAGATGCTGCCAGGGGGTACGAGGGAGTGAATTTAATAAAGTGAGTGATGCACAACAGAATGGCATCCTTACGACAAAGGTGCATTGGAAATCAAAGTCCTGCAATTAGTGCCAAACCTACTTGCTGCTGCATATTATTTCTGTGGCGTCTATGAGTGTGCGACTTTGAAATAATAAGGAAAATGGATGGAAGGTTTGCAAACACGCAGTTACCTATCACTTGATGCGACCTCTGGGGTTTGACCTCTTGTATTTTGACGACTCTGTAGCCTGACCTCTGATGTTTTTTAAGCTCTGCATCCTAACCTCTAATGTTTTCTCCTAGCGGAAGCATGAAGAAACTTTTGCCGCGCCGTACTGTTTGCAACATGAGTTATGTGTCAATAAACTGCTCGCCACATCACCGCGCAAGTAAGATTCCACTAAAACGTGCTGAATATATTCTGACGGAAACGGTCAAATGTCGCATAACAGTTAAAACAGCGGAAAGAAAGCACATCAAGCGCGCCTTCGATATGTCGGTAATGGATCTTCTGGAAGAATAAGCTGGAAGCTAAAAGGGAGCCTATTTGAGCAGGATAGCTATAAGGGAGTTAATGATTCAAGTGTGCATTATGCGAAAAAAGATGGAGGTCATAGAAAGATCGTGGCGAAAACGGGAAGTAGTTCTGGAATTGAATTGAAAACTCTTGTCAGATGTTGTCGCGAAATAGACAACGCTTGAGGAGGCAGCGTGACAATTCCAGGAGCAATTCTATGTGGTGAGTGTATATTTGAGCAACGTGTGCATTGCATGCGATCATTTGAAATGTACAGAAGATAAGAAGCAAAGTATCTTGATTGAGCTGCTTCATAACAACGCCTTTGAGAATGAGCACTGAAACACCTTCAAACTTATTCTAATAAGAAATCACCAATTTTGCATACGAAACTCGAAACTACCATAAAATTTCTAGCAAGCTCGAAGAATTCTGCACAGAAACTTTCGTCGTTTCTTGCTTTGAGTTGGAATTGTATTGATATCGATAACCTTTCCATAGAATTTAGCGACAGTGAAGTTCAATATATCATTTACATATCTCCATATGTCATTAGCAAATAAACATGTTGTATATCTGATAGGTTAAGGTCCCTCTAATACATGGCTGACATTGCGAACCATTTGTGCGTCTCAATTTTTGACTGAAAGAGTGTTCGCCAAAAAGAACATTTCTCCGGCAAGGCATTGCAAACTGATTGCTGATTTGTGGTTAGCTGAAGTACTTGAATGCCTGTGTGACATGATTTGCTATTAGGTGGAATCGGATATTGCTTATTAGCGTCAGTGAAATATCTGATTCAAACTTTTTTATATGAAGTAACGTGGCAATTCGGTGTACTGAGTTGAGGTGCGATCAAAATAAGTATTGCGGGCGATCATCTGAAGTGTATTTCGTAGTTACTTTTAATGCTGAAATATGAATTTCGACTTTAGTCGTTGACTCAGATGCGACAATAACTGAAGAAATATGCTTTCGTATGGATCGGAATCTTGTGGAGGAAAGTAGGTAGATGCTTCTTGTATAACCTTGTGGCCGCAATGACAGAACGAAGCCCCTAAGGTTCTTCTAAGAGAGTTTTGAACATTTCACCAAATAGCCGTTGACACCTCTTCAGTTGGCGTTGCAACAGAACAATTCATTTAAACCTGAATGCGCTCAGCAGTGATTGGATCCTTTATGTTGGTGCTTTACCTTTGAGAGTTTCGTTGATGTGATAAGCGATTTACTGAGTGGAACTATCAAAAAATAATTGATTGGTCGTTTGCGTTCATATTTTTTTGTCATTTTTGGTTCGTTCTGTGCAATTCTTCTGCAAAATATTTGTTCCATTTTCTGTTCCAATAATTAGTGAAATAATATTACACAACGAATTAACCACTCCCATGTCCCTCCTTCAATTGTCTCTATTATTCCATTGATTTGTGGAATTGCTGCACAGTAGTTCGATTGCCTAATATTTAGATGTATTCGCATTGTTTCGATTTGTGCTGAAATTTTTATGTTTTCTAGAAGAGTTACTTTAATACGATGAGCGCAAGCAATGAGGTGATAATCAATGGGCTAAAAAGTGGACTATTTATAGAAAGGTCATGTGATAACTGCGTGAAGTGTTGACTCATGTGGTGTCGAGGTGTGGTTGGCGTTAGAACGAGTTGCTGAATCACAGCTCCATATAAACAGATCATTCAACTTCACTGTTGAGAGTGGAGTGGCATTCGATTTTGGCAATGCTGCCAACGCCCACAAAGTAATTGAATAAATCTGAGAGTGACGAATTAAAACGCTCATATTCTCGAATAGGCGGATTGCTCCTCTAGCTTCTCTCTCTGTCCCTCTGTCGCCGTCTCGTTCTCTCTCGGTATTTGTTTTGGCCTAGCAACAAGCACGCTTTCATATTTTTATTTTCGAGCGACTTCCCATAAGCAAATGTATTTCTCGGCATTCATGAATTCATTGTAAAGGCGATTTTGCCTTCAGTGCATCCTTATTAACGAGAGTTTGTCGACTATTTGCCTGTGTGTTGAGTTGATCCGTAAATTCTACTGGTTTCGTTTCAAGCAAGCGTTCGTAGCCATACTCGACTATCTTGAGAGATGAAAGCTATTAGAGTTTGATGTACCGTTTTTTCAACTGCCGTTATTTGTCCTGATGTTTTCTTTTAAGCCAAAAGGGACGCTTTTCTTATAGCACAAGTTGAGGATGAAACTAAAGTGGAACATTGCCGACTTGTTTTACTTTCCGAGTTTAGTGAGGAACGCGTAACTGCACCCGCCTTACACACCATTTGTGCATCTCATGAAGATAGCTAGATATCTAAAGAGACAGTGCAGAAATGATTTTCTGATTCCGAGATATGCCATCTCACTTCATTGATTCTTGCTGATTCTGATAGCCGTGCACAACCGACGACCACTGAAATCCATTCGGAATTCAAACAATTCATCACGAGAACTGGTAGAAGAGTCAATGTTCTCGAAACGATGCCAGTGCTTAACATCGTCTCAAGATAAGCCAGAACCAAATAAAAATTGACGTCATATGGGGGAAAGTCGTCTCCAGATAACTTATTATATGATCTAGTGAGTGCTACAAACGGCAACAGAATGTAATGTGCTATGTAAGATCAAATCATTAGAAGGGATTCTCACTCTACTCCTGGAGATAAATTCATACTTGCTTGGATCGAAGGTCTATTATAACTATTTGGAGCCTGAACGCGCTGCAGGCTCAGAAAGCCTCACATATGGCGTGGTATCTTCTTTGTCAATTCCTGTCGAAGTCCAGGTGTGAAGTTCACCGATGACCTAGCTACTCTGTCCATTGTGGATGGCTGGATGGTCTGGGGTGTTAAGGATGACTTTAATTCACTGGACGTCGTCTTGTGATGTAGGCAATGGTTTTTCATGAAACTTTGCACAGAGCGTGTCGTTGTTCCCCTTGAAAACACAAAGTGGTGAACAACGATAGTTCGACACTGAACAATGATTGTACGCCATTTTCGGCCGCAAGAGAGGTTTAATACATTGTTTGATCTATTGATGGCGAACGTTTTGAATGCAAAAAGCAAGATTCGCGGTGTCGTTGTGAGCAGCTCATTTGTCGTGTCGCATGATCCTGTAGCTCAACGACTGCAAGGGTCGCTCAGGCTCCAGCTTCCCATTAAGAAGAAGAAATCGTTTTTGGGATGCGTCTGTAAAACAACTTCCTCCCGAAGGTGGCGCAATTGTTGACGGATACCAATTTGCAAATGATGGAATCATCAGCTCCACCTTCGTTATCGAAATTGACGAGCAAAGTGTACCGAAAATTCTTCACTTCGCAAGCATAACAGTCTTTTCTCGTGATCCTTGATCAAAATCNGCTTCGCAAGCATAACAGTCTATTTTCTCGTGATCCTTGATCAAAATCAGGGAACAAGCAGTTGAGGTTGACGATAATTTAAAGACGCCGTAACCCACCTGCTGCATTGGGTAGATCTCTCTACTAAGACCTCTGAATTCAAAATAACTCAACTTATGCATTCGTCAGACAACTAACTGATATTCAGATTTTGTTTCAATTCGAAGTTTTGCGTTTCTGTAGAAAAATTTACCGGTTTCATTGAAAGCTCGATTCTTAAAAGCATTTTTATGCCGTTTTCAGTGACTGCGTGCTCTCTAGCATTAAAGTTCTCTCTTCCACTTATATGGGTTATGTGACGATGATTCCACATCGATGTTCAACTATCCCTCTCTCCAATTTCTCTCAGTGAGCGATATAACTGGTATTATATTATAACAGGATAGCACTGAAATTTCACCATGGGTTCTTCAACTGTTTGCAATCATATCTATTTGCGAGATACCGGAATTATGAATTTTGGTTGGTGGCTTTTCCATTCTTGTAAAAAAACGCTCGATATTCAGATGAACTATTATAGCTGATCGTAAGATTTGAGTTTGGTGGCTAATATATGCGCTCGTATTTTTCGCTTTTCTTTCCAATGATATATAACTTGTCGTTAGCAAACAATACTGATTCGATTCATTCTCTTCATCAGAAAGAAAAACAACACAGCTGAAGCCTTTGTGGTATAATTAATTGCATTGTAAAATGACATATCTAAATCCCGGTTATTTTCGACGTTACCTTTGGATATTTTATGGCGCAGCGGTTGGACGTTGGCAGAAATCAAAATTGAAATGGTAGATATTGCTAGCCGGCCAATTTCACGGAAGAATATGTCGATTTTGCAGGAAAAAAGTCAGTTTTCCAGGATGATGCGGCCGATTTCTTTATCAGTGCTTTTGCACTTCTCAGTGGTCGATCAGTTTTCCGGTCTCTTTAAGCAGTTATTTCATTTACTGTTAGCCTTTCTTGTTTAAATATAGTTCTCGATAAAATACCCTCCATCCTGATTTGATAAAATGACCATTGCTATGCAGTCCCCATCAATGATGACTTATTATTGCAATGAATAGCGCGTCTTTGCCACCGTTTTATAACTTCTTTTGGCAACTTTGGTTCACAATGGATGTTCGACTACATTGTAGCCCGTCATTCAAAAATTGAGCAGCTCTTTGCTTTCTGGTGGAATTTGTCTTGGTGCAACGTTCATTTATCAAAAAAAAAGCGAACAATGGAAACATAAACAAGGCAACGTTGTCATATGAAGGGACCATTAAAGACGATCCTGAGGGAGGAGAAAAACTTCGACGTTGTGTTGCTGTTACTCACAGTGGTTGTCTGCAAGCAGTTGCTATCTCTTCCAACAGATTTCCTTGCACTGAATTATCTTCAGGCACGTAGCGCCAATTATTTCAGTGGTGGCAGTGTTATATAGGCGGCAAATGCTTTGAATGGCGATGCTGTAACTGCAAAAAGTGTTTTAGTGCTAAAGGGCTGCGCAACAGGCTCAGTTAATTTCATTCATTCTATGCGAGGTTTCATGAAAAGTTTTCGAGCTGTTTCAACGTTTCTTGATGAACTGTCAAGCGGCTCTTGAAAACGATTGCGGCGCAAAAGCGTGCATTCCATTTCGGCGTTTTGCATTTGTGCTTCTTCATCCAGCGCCAGTCTAGTTTTCGTTCAAAAA
>JAARMF010002968.1:0-23171 GCA_022844705.1 Toxascaris leonina
GAGTTTATAGGAGTTAAATATTTAGCGGTAATACACGTAATGAATAAGCATTTTTTGTAAGCAAAAAACGAAGCAATAATACTCACTCTACAATGAATGCGACCAAGATAATAGGGTTTGGCTTGATGATCGAAACGGATCACATTCGCAACAACCATTGTTGCAGTTATTGTGGCAAAACATTCATCGGATTTTTATTTTATAAAACGTCGTTCAAATAACAACAAAAACGTGTTTTGCATGAGGCGTAAGTCATATGATAGCACAACGAGACCCGTTTCCACTGTAAACAAACACATCAAACATAATCGTAGAATGAATGCAAACTACTATAGCATTTCAGGCAACACACCCATAGCTAGTTGCTTATTTGCAAGTTTTGCGATGAAAACTTTCTGAGAAACAATTAGAAGATGATGAGAATGACGAATACAACGAAATATTCGTCTTTCGTCTTTGGAAATTAGCTGAGATTTTTCAATTCAGCTAATTTTTGTTTTCTGAGGAGTAAGTCATGTGATACATATCGAATTGCAAGAAAAATCGAAACATCGCAACAATTATGCACATCATCGTGAAACTATAAATATTTCACCTTGAGAAAGAAAATGTCGAACTTCCAATATCACTGACCTTTGCAAATTCGGCGCAATCTTCAAAAAAACTTTGGAGAGTATTTCGAAGGTGTACAATGATTAATTTTACTGTTGGCTTTGAGACTTGCTTTGAAGTTACTCGCCGAAGTAAAATTTTCGCGAAATTTGAATTTTTCTGGATATGCGGAAGAAAAAATGCCTATAGTTTTTCTTCGCGCAAGTTGAGAGGAAAACCGAAACTTTTTGCATCGAAATGGCCATACTTTACACATATATTTTATTTGTTCTATTGAGGTAGTTCTTTTATATGGTTATCCATATCGTGCATGTCGTCGTTTTGTGGCCGCAATATTGATGCCGTCTAAAAATGTTTTGAGAGAAATTTTCGGTATGAACCTAGTGGAAAGTTCGAATGTCTCTTTTCGTAAAATACACCATAGATCATTGCGCTCACATTATCGTTCACTTCCGCTTCAAAAATTCCTCGAAATATTTTCTTAGTGAACAATATTTATTATGTCGCTGATCAACAAATGCAGCAATCCACGATTGAAAACAATTGCTCGACTCATTGAATATTCTACTGTCGAATCGGCATTCAATTTCTTCTATTCGATATTTTAGCTTGTGTTGCTTTTACTTTCCATATACTACTTATACTGCCATTATCACCCCAAGAGTAAATTAATGAGCAACTCACTCGAGTCCATTGGAAGACGCTTTTTCAAAATTTCTGCAAGGATCAAAGTGTCATGGCTTAAACATGAAATTTTCACATGAAGCTTTGCGCCAAAATTCCTGGAAGTCGAGCTTTCGATTTATGAGCCATGTTCGAGACTGCGCGGAAATAAATTCTTCTAATTTTTCTCTGATTGCAGGTGAGTGAGGAGAGAGCAAATAAATCTCACAGTGAAGCAACCTAAGCAACCTAAGTAATAACGCTCTTTTCATACTTCTGAAAATCGCCCCAGCAGCAACCATATTTATGGACTTTACAGCCATTCGATCATTAATTATAAAAACTGAAGCATTTCGACTTTGAAATTCGTCTTCATCTCTTCAACTGCATATTTATTGCGGATTATTTCTGCACAATTCTTCCACCGTCACATGAGGCAACGGACCGACCGGATGGCGGAAAGGGAATATCGTGAAGAAGAGTTGTGAGAACGGTCACATAAGTAAATTTATCATCTAAGGAAGATTTGTGGAAGATCAGCGTAATATTGGTGCAGCTTAAGCATAGAAGTAATAAGATGCATACCATATTATTCGTTTGTAATCTATTAAAACGATTGAGAAATCGAGATAAAAGTAAGAATGGATATCGCTCAACTCTTTGAGCACATTCTTCAACTTCCTATTAAGCTCTAGCGAGCGAGTTCAAACTTTGTTATAATCATTTATATGGCGGCGTACTATTAGCTGAAGATTACACCGCTATATAAAGCTTAATGCTGAGAATAAGCCGAGTAAATTTGAAATGAGATTTGTTTTTGCGCATAAGCCAAGTTAAGCAAAACATACTGAATAGGCATCGTTAATATGTTGGTTGTTGACTACAACTGAACTATATAGTGCCCTTACTCTATCTTAGGCTATAGAACCTTAGAGGCCGTTGATCGGCATGATGCTCTTGCTTCAGTGGACACCTCCGCGACCACGTTTCATACGATGCCCTCCCATATCGATCTTTCTTCAGCTGCTCTTCTTCATATTCCTGTGGCGTTTCTTTTGATAGTCTTCCCAACTGCGGGGCGATCTTTCCCTGGATTATTTGCGATCTCTTAAGTACCAGATCAGTATTCTGGTACTCCATCTATTGCCCGTTGTGGATGCAGCATGGCCAGCCCAGCGTGGCTTATTTGTCCGGTATTTAACCACTACATCTTTATGCAATGATTTTTGCCTTATTCCTCCATTTTTCATTTTATTTCGAAGCGATATTGCGAACATCGACCCCTTCATTGCTCGCTGTTTTATTTGTGATCGCCTACCTTCTATAGCTATTTAATGATCAGAGTATTTTAACTTACTTTGTGTTTCATCTTGCATTCTTTTCGTATTCCTTCAACGAATCAAAATTGTATTTAGTGATGAGCCAAGTATGGTGCTATATATTGCGATCTTAGAACATTTGCAGTGTATATTTTTTCATATCGCCGCATTTCACGTTGAAAATTCTTTTCACTAATTGAAAATGATTTATGACCGATCGCGAAACGCCATAAATTCCATTGCTAAAGTGCAGCAATTTATCGCAATTTTCTCATGATGTCATTTTTCAGTGGTCAAAATAACTAAGCACTGATTATGCTACGCTTATATATCGACAACCACAAGCGCCATTTTACTTAGAAATTTCATGAGGAAAAAGTACAAGTGGAAATTATATTTAAATATAAATATAAACGTAGATATAAATACAAATATAAATTTAAGCGTAAATATAAAAATAAAAATAAAAATAAAAATAAATATTAATAAGCACAAATATGAGAGAGAACAAAAACAAAAATAAATGAACACATAAGTGGAAATGCCTCAGTATATGAACACATGGATACATGAGCATGGAAGGACTATATAAATTTAAACGTATAAGTGCTAATAAATCTGCGGTAAGTGAACAAAGGAACCTGTAAAGGAATAAATGAACAAGTAAGTGGACTTATAAACGAATTATTAAATACATAATAAATGAAGAAATGAGTAAATAAGCGAGTGGAAAAATCAACGAATGAATAAAAAATTCATCATTCTATTCATTCGATAAAATCCTCTGCCCTGTCTTTCTGCCGAATATACTCATATGCACCAGCCTGTCGAAAATAGACAAGACTTTAATGAGCGCATCACCTCTGAAAGTCGATGTTTCGAGAAGAATACGCTGGAAAATTCTAGAAGTTGTGGTATGAATATGCTAATTGATAATGATAATGAGAAGGTCTAAACAACTTGGGAAATATGTCAAAAGAGTGACACAATATACTGCTTCCTTGTTCCACCACTTGGCTAATAATTCGCATTCACTACTCTTGCCCGCATGAATATCAGTAGACAATAAACATAAGAAATAATTCCTCGATGGAATAACAACTCATCCAGCTGATCATATGAACTTTCCATGAATGATTCCTCTTGTGAAAGTCGATCAATACGGAACAATACTCGTAACAATGTAAAATAAATAGAATTTTTAAACATATTTGAATATTCACAGCTCCTTTGAGGCTGATGTAGTAATATTAGATATACCTTATGGGACATCGATCATTCGAATTCGTACGCTACCTAAATCTCGTATTACTACTCTTAGTAGTGTCGAAGTTTGAAACCATCTAAGAGGCGGATATATGCAACATATATGGGCACAAAAGTAATACTGCTATTATGTGCCGGTTTATAGAAGGGTGTCAATGGGCATTCGCTATTTCCGGTGTAATCACAATCGACAATCTGAATGAAACTATAGAACTATGCGAGATGTACCACGTTTTTGTCTGAGTGCAAGATTGTTGTGAATAAGTTGAGACAAGTGAGCAACGATGTTTTATGTTTTATAAATAGTATATGCAACAGATGGCAAATATTGAAGACGTGCTTTTCTCCACTCCCGATAGTATCGATGAAATCGTAACGCAATTATAAGGAGAGCTGAGTTGAGAAGCAATGCCAATGTCGACAATATCACACACATCGCTGCGTAGAATGCAACACCTGGAAAGCATTATACCTTAATAGTGCTGTATTGCGATTGTGACCGTACCGACGCGGAAGTGACAGTTGAAATTGAGTTGAATGGATACGATTGTCACCTTTATATTTTACGGTGAAGGAAACGTGCTTTGTGCTTGATTTAGAGATTTTTTGTAAAATGCTTAACGGAATTTGTAATCATCATTGTTTGTGCGAATATCGCCGAGTATCATTCGGTTTTGTATAATAAAAGTAGCCTTATTCCAAGAAGATTTCTCTTTATTTAGCAAGCACGTCAATTGCTTTGCAAATAATTATCCACAAGAAGAAAAGATGGAGCAACCATAATTTGAGTTTCGGTTTAGCAAACATATTTATCTGAGGATTTGGGTGATGCTTTTGAGGAAAAAATGTTTCTTTCTTCGCGGTAGCCGCCTCTGAATTACAAGAAACAATATTTAGGCTAGATCTAACATAAGGTTAATGCTCATTCTCAGTTGATTGAACATCGACCTATTGTCCTTCTATGCAGCGTAAATTTCAACGATCCAAGTGCTGGGCATACATATTACGACCTCACGCTCATAGATGTAACTCGCAGTTTCGCGCATATCCCTTATGTGTTGCCTTGCTTAAGACGTAAGAAACGTGCGCTGAGTGATTTTTCAGATGTCCTGTTTGAAAACGATCATCCGTGAAGCCATGCTCTCCTAAGGTAGTGCCTAATTCAAGAGAATTCCTTATTAGCAAACGACTGCAGTTGCAGCATGGAAAGTAATTATTTCGACCCTACCGTCATCAAGATTTCAACTGGCCGCAGTAGGAAGTCGATGGCATTAACTGCCTGTTTGAACATATGAACAGTTAGTTCTTTCCGAGATGGCAAAGCATCTCTTCGCGAGTGTGTCTATTTCCATTTACAGATTTGTTACAGGACGTCGACTACCCGCTGAGCCATTCTTGAGTAGCAGTGGCACAATTTCTGCTTTAACACTCTAGCTCCTTGAAAGCAGAAACATAAGAATGAGCGTTAAGCATCAGTGAAACCAAATTGTTGGAGTGAATCCACAACCCTTCAAAAGCAATGCATCGATTAGCCATCTTTCTCACCAGAAAAATAAGTGTTATCTGTGATCTCAGAACCCGTTAACGACGAGCAGAAAAAAAACTGTCAGACTCTAAAGCATTGGTGAATCAACGGCAAGTTCGGAAACATGTTTCATGCGATTAGAACAGCGACAGTCACCTGCGAGCATCGATTCGATAAGTTGGCACCGTAGTCAAAAATAAAACGTTCACTCAATCAACTGAAGTTGCTTATTGAAAAAGCTACCTTATATAGGACAGCAGCAACATTAGAGCATATTGGAAACTTGGCGAGATAAGAAATGGAAATGTTTATTCCGAAAATATTGCTGCATTCATAAGCTATGCCCTGGATGTGGCTAAAGAGAAAAAAAGAACGAAAAATTATTTTACAAGTGAAAATATGAAAGCCTTTGAGCCATTGATTATATACGAATATATGACCCAAAAAGAAACGATCGACTTAAATAAAATAATCCAACTAGTTGAATTACTTAGGTTCAGTGAGCGAAATTTCAAGGCATGAAATCATTTTTGATCGATAAAACGTTGAGCTGGACTCTAATAAATATCAGTAGTTCAAATAATCAACGATGCAGCATATATCAAGAATAGCGATCTCATTGCAACTCTCCTGAATCATATCCCTCCGCATTATAAGCTGTTACCGGGTGGCTTCAGGAAATCATCGTCAATTCCATCATAACAGATTAGGTGCTCATTTTTGAGCTTAGTGCTTATGGGACTCACATCGGTTAGGCGATCAAAAGGAAATGTTGGAGTTGCCGACAAACTTTACTAAAGAATGTTTACCAAAAAGCACACCTTGTATTCTATCAAGTGGAGTGATCCCTAACTTGCCTACGAAATTTTCACGACTGCGGCAAACACAGCTAACTAGATTGATTGTATAAAAGATGCGAACATTAGAAGATTTGAAGCTTGACGCTCTTGAGAAAAAAGCATTCTATGATATATCTTATCTTCTTTATTGAGCCATTTCTGTGTTCAGAAATTCCTCCCTTTCACAAATACCTCTAAACTTTAAAAGAGGAGCACGAATTGCTTTCTCTTTATATCCTGTCATTCACAACCTCCCCATCCGTCTTTCCCTTCATTCATCATAAAACTTGAAAGGAATGCTTTAGCAAACAAGTACAAAAAGATGCTCAAATAAATCGGGTAGAGGTTTTGAAAGGAATGAATTTCGCCATAGAGAACAGTCATAGGTAAGGCGATGAAATCAGCGATGATGAACTGTTAGTGAAGTCGAATCAAAAGTACTGAAAGACGTAGAAACATTCCGCAGAGAACATGTAAGACGAACGTAAAAGATGCCCTCTTCTAGGGACGTCACTTCTCCTTCCTATTTCCCGAGAAACAACGGGACTAGTTGTCCAGTATTCTCGCAGCATCAGCACCCTATCCGAACTACATAAATCCTGTTGGCAGCTCATGCTGGGGTCCTCTTAGCAAAATAAGGTCTGAGTTTCCAAAACAATAAACTTGAAAGGCAATATGAGCAAAGCAATACCTGCCCTCGCTGCTCGGCAGACTAGGCAGCCGACTAACACTTTGAGAATGGTGCGAATGCGTCTGTAGAAAGAATCGTACATATAAAAGGTGATTGGCGATATTTTGTTTAACAATATTTCATCAGTGCGATAAATCAATCACTCAATATAGGGATAAACCTCTCCATGCATAATGTTGAATATTTTATATGCAAGCTCCTCTAATGTCGCATTCATACCTGTTGCTGTACATATATTCATGATGCACCGCTGCTATCGGTCTTAAAAAATTTCCAGAAAAAAGCATTTCCCTCAGCAAGAATCCAGTGGAATACGAAAACTACTTACTTGTACTTCTGATGAAGAACACATGAGCTGGAGGCGACGTTTGCTCGTCGTCGACTAGGTGGTATTCGTCGAACTGTTTGGCTATAGATGATTCTGGGAATATCAGCGTAACAATAGCCCAGACTGCCTCCAAATATGATGCAACTATTTCAGACATCTGAAAGGTCAGTTTCAATATTGGATAAACGACGAATCGCAGCATCTGCATGAGAGGGATTTTCTTTGTCACAATGGTTCATTACCATTGTGAACGAACTGATAGGCGCAAAAACTCTCATCGAACAGTTGGAATCAATGAATGGTATTGCGTGATTTAGAAACATTTTTCATAATATCCAAGCGATGTCCTTTGTTTTGTTTTCGAACCGCAGACAATTCAGACGACTTCATTTTTCGAATTCTGTCATGTCATGCATAATTTTAGATGAATGCCTCGAATGGTTCATCAAAGTGGCCTCTAAAAAATAATTTTAATTTTACTCTGCAGTCGATAAAAAAGCTAAGGAATTTAAAATGCACTCACAAGCATTCCCTGCGGAAGTGGAGAATCCTCAATAGGCGGGAGTTAAAAAACAACAGCACTAGTTCTTACTAGTGTTCATGATTTCGGCAACACATCATGCTACATCTTGTAATAGTATCTCTACTGCAGAGTATCATCAAAGGACATATATTTAGGGCATGAAATGCAGTATAGTATATATCATTATGCAGCACACATTCACTAAATTCTCGATTGTATGCTAAAAAAACTGTTTAATATTGGCCACGAATAGCGCTGAAATTCGCTTCATGCCGAATCAGAATCAATCGCTGCTTTCGTGCAACATCAAAACGTGCTTTCGATAAAAAGTGGTCGGCACCTGAGTGTGAAAGCACCTGAATTACAGAATCGGGCAAGGCGATTCTAGTTAGCGAACAATTGTGGGACTTCTCTTTTAGGCTTCGCTCTAGTTTCAAACAGGGATATATGTGATGCGCTTCGCAAAATTAATATTTTTAGTGGGGGAGAATAGAACGAAACCTGCAGGAACCAAATTCTGAATAATCTAGTGCTGTAAAGTTTCTCATGTCACTTTTTTCTTCGAGAGGAGTTGAGTGCAATAATGTCAGTACTATGCTTGGTGCGCTGATCGTATGATAACATCGGTGATAATCTCGTGCACAAATCATCCCTGCGATTACATCGCTCTTTTTTTCGCTCTCTGTTTGTGAGTGTGACAGTTATCGCGCTTATAATTGCGGTATTTAGCGAGATTGCTGCGATTCTGACCTTATAAAATTCGCAGATGGCACACATCTAGTCCTGTAAAGTCTTCACATTCTAACCAAGCTCCACATCGTCCACTATGATCCTGCCAGGTTGAGTTAGTTTCTTCAACAAATGCCTATGGTTTGCTATTTTTGGTGTCCGTGCTGTCTTCCCTTCCGCTAACAAGACACGTTTTTGATCATGACAATTATGTGTTTTCGGTGCGATAATGGCTAAAACTCGGCTCCTGTGGGCGCATATTTGTCCCAAGCAGTTGAATAGTTGGGGCCTCGTTCAATTCTTTCTGTATCTGCTCAATTGTCCTGGTTGCATTCGCGATGACGTTACCAGCAAAGCGCATATTTAAGTGAACCTACAACATGAGCAAACTCTAATGTGGTTAATCTGCAACACCCTTAAATGGGCACCACTGTCCTTTAGCTGTTCCTTCGATTGTCGATATCTGTCAGCGAGATTGTGAGGAACGATGAAGCACTTTAAATTTCTAAGGCACATTATCGAGTGGTGTCAATTTGCTGAATCCACATCTGTGAGCGGCAAACCATGGGATCATAATCCGCTTCTTGTTTGAATAGTGAAATATGGGCGGCGTTTCGCTACTCTTATCAAAGCCTGTATCGTAGCGTTTACTGGAAGGAATGGGGGGAGGGTGGAGAGGGGGAGGAGAGGAACAATTCAAACTTCGTGATTGATGTTAAAAATTTGACGGAATTCAGCAATTTTCGCCATTTTTCGGCGTTATGGATCGATTGCCGAGCGTTCAACTAATAATAGAGAATGGTGGGTATTGCGGCATACAACAAAGTTGATAGCTCGGAGCTCTCAGCAGTTTCCCATAACAGCAAAATGGCAATAACCTGCTTTAAATAGCAGACAAAAAAGCGAACTGCGATTATTTCAAAGCAAATTGTGCGAAAAAATATTGAAGTGGACAGCCGGAACTAGTCGTGGTTAAACTTTTCTCGGATGCCGTCATATTCGAAGTTGCGACAAAAACTTCCACTCAAAACGCAAATGCGGTAGCAACAGTTACCACTGAGGCCGCATCTAAATCGTTTGCTCGTTCGGGAAGGCGGAAAGTGGGGTTCGTGAAGACAAGATCATCACTTCCTCACTAGAGCAGCTTATCATTAGGTCAGATGAGAAGTTACTTGCAAGAGGTTGTACTGTACAGATTGTCAAACCCTCCCCTCTCCAGAGCAGACAATGATGACCCGAAATCTGCGTTCATGCCCTAGAGATTCTTAGAGCTTGGACAGCATAAATCTTGTTCGCTTTTCCTCTTTCCCTTAGTTTTCTTTCAACTATTCAATGTCTTGTGAACAAAATACAAACTACTCGATCGTAAGGCTTATTTGATATTTTGATTGGTACTCAAAAGGTTTTGGATAGTGAAACGAAAAGGAGCGATTGAAAATAAACCATACTGGCAATGTCTAGAAGCCTTTAATTTATTAATGCATGTTGCGCTAGATTTTTTATTGGTTCATTTGCATTGCAAGACGAATTGCTTGAGGCGCTTATTTTGCCTAAAATTTTATATGGCACTCCGACCGAAACATATACTATCTATTCTGAGGACTACACAACAAAAATATGCCTAGGTGTGACAAATTTTATTATTGTAGGACAAATAACGCATAATTGTTAGACCGACTAGATGGCTTTTAAAATTTGGGGGACTTTGAGCTAATAAAATCCTTGAGTATATAAATAACTAATTTAATTAAAAAACACTTTATTCATATTCAATGAGGATTTTAATGCAAATTCTCTGAATTTTTTTGTAATCTCTGCCGCTTATTCAATTCGCTGGTAAACTGCAATTCGTCTACAATCGAATCTTTGGAGCTGATCGCGAAACACACTCACCAAGAAAGCGATTGTCGGCCAAATGAATAGTTCGTTTTTTGTTCGAAAAGCGATAAATAGCGAAATAATAGCGAATAATGCAGTGATTGTGCTCAACGAATAAATCATTTGCATTGTTTCGCTCATATTGCTGATAAAAACGGCGACGAGATCATTGATGAGTCGATATATCATCCATCCGGTGGTAATGTATATCGCCTTCTAAAAAGAATTTATTCACGCCTTCGACAACGTGAATTGTATCAAATTGGCGTGCATTGAATGAACCAATCGATTGATAATATAAGAAGATTCAAACATGTTCGATGGATGGGAAATATGTAGTGACTCTCAGTTACATCCCGCAATATTTTCAAGAGAAGGTGGTTCTACAAGGGTCACAAAAGTTGGAATTCATTTCGAAATCCAGTCTAGCATTCCCGTTTATTTCCTCTTTCAGAATTCTTCATTTTTTATGTTCAATTGTTTAGCACTAGCTAAAATAATCTCACAAATTCACAGGGCTAGCGAACGTTCTTGATGATAGGGAATGCGGAATGTTGTTCACAATATGAGCTGAACAGTCATTGAATTTGTTCTAATGATATTACTATAGCATTGAAAAGTATATCGATAAGTACTTACACGAGAGTGGACATTTCCGCAGAAGAGATGATACTTTGATGAATAATGATCGAATGGAATCGAGTAGAGATGGCTGTGCTGCATTTGTTCGATGATGAGTGCTGCTTGACGCTGGCGAATCAGCGGACGTGCGCACCTTTCGGTTCGCTTCAAAACTTGTTCGTTTGCACAATCAACAACCTCATTTCGAGAACGAATTCCTCTATTTCACGTCGAAAAAAAATATGATGATGAGCGAAGCACATGCGTGAACTCAACGAATATTTCCTTTTCCATCAATTACCACAATCTGCAATGCACTACAACATACATCTAGAGGACAGAAAAAAAACGGAAACAATACAACGAACGCTATGAAAACACTCAATTAGATTTGGGGAAATTGAAGAACGATATCAGAAAATCGTACTCGCTTATAGTTGCTAAAAATATTTGAAGCTGTGGCAGTTTCAAAAATTCCATCGACGTCCTCTATATCGTGCAGCTGTTTACGCTCAATCGTTCGATCGGACATTGTCATCGAACACTTCATGTTTTCGAGTTTTGGTAAGATATTATCGATTGTTCGGTCCTTGTGAAGTATGATCCACGCAAGATTCCTTCCACCCCCATAGTGACATGGTTTCGTAGTACTTCTTATCGTTGAGCTCGGCCAACTGAAGTATAGTTAAGCCACATAAGAAACCATAAAGCATCAGACTTTAACAACGCATCCTTCATCTGACGAAAAAATTGCCCTGAACTTCTGCGGGTTTCACGAAAATTTTGTTTCCATCATCTCTCACATTGTTTCCTTTCACATATATAATTACAAGAGCGTTATTGACCTTTATTTTTCGTCTGTAGCACCAATACACTGAAATATTTTTATTCCTTTCCTGCACTTTGAGTGCATAATTGTGATTTTATGAACTAGTCAATTTTTCATTCAAGTAAGCTTTAGCGCCACAGGCAGCAGGAAAAGGCATTGACCTTCCTTAAAATTTATTGAATCATGAAGCTTCAGAGCGCTCTCAGCGCCACGACCGGGAGTGTCAAGGTAATCCATCCCATGATCTAAATAATATGTACAAAAATGTGACTCTCTAGATCAGTGTTTGGATGGAGCAACATACCAATAAGCAGATATGTAGACATGACCTTCCTCTGATGAGATTCGCATATGGAAATTCGCAAAAGCCTATAAAAACTAAACTATAGCAAAGAAGATGATGGTGGCAGCTGCTCGCTATGTTAGAAGTTTTTTTTAATAGATTTTAGCCTCAAACTCCATCACAGTACACCACAGTGATTTGTAAATAATTATAACCTGAATGAGTCATATAGAGTTTATTTCAACGAATGGCAAGCAAGCACGTTCTGGATTTGTGCTCCTTTTCTTTTCCAAAAAGAGATAAACACAGACCAAATGAAACCGAATTGAGTAAACTAAGAGGAAATTCCCTTTAACGCAGAGCATAGTGTGCATTTTGTCCCAAATAGCTTTAGCACCCTTATTGAAAGAGTTCCCAAAATTGAGGTGCAGCCCTGTCATGCAGATCTGGGCTTTTTCTCAGTTGTTTTCTGTGGAGTTTTATGATCATTGCCGCATAATAACTAGAAAAATACGTCCCTTTAAATTTTTGAGAGATTGGAAAAATGAGGTTATCTTATCATCCTATGAGAGCAAGCATTTCCTGTGCTAGTTTGTGGGGAAAAATTTCACGGTGCGCCAAATTACTGAATCGTTGTTTGGCCAATTGTGAATTTTCCAACCTGCGCAAACTTTTCACTGCTTTCCCAACAAAAATTTATTAGCCGCTCATTTCGAGAATCATCCCATCCCCCGCACATTTTCAACTTCCATCTCACGTCAAATTCGTCATTGTTTTATAAAATCGGCACATAGCGTTCTTTTTTCACCAAAAATTGATTGTGTGAACGGTTGCATCCGAATCATCATTTTCGGCTCTCCTTTATGGCAGCGTTTCCTTTGATGCGAGACTCTTCTACTGCATTGCTATGCAACAGTGATACCCCTCATAGCTCTTGTAGTATACTTGCACTTATATCAAATAGCCAGAAGTAAATCAGCATTGCACTAGATCTAAACTGCAGTATAAGGACATTAGTTCCTGCAGGGTAATGCAAATACGGTATTGCACCACTTTGTGGGAAAAGTATGAGTATATACACCATATCATTATGCGAGTGCACTGCTGCCCAAATATACGTTTCTTTTTTCTGATTAGAGCATAAGAGCAGCAATGTGTCCAGCCAATTTCAGAATTGAGCTCTGGATTCCGACGGGTCTCCATCCATTGGTACTTGAAATCGATGACATATTTATTTGAAAACATACGTCTGTATTTTGTGTTTCAGTCATTCAATAACATAAGTAGACGTGCTGCATTGTCTTGTGTTAATCGTTTTATTTTTGGGGTTTCCCTGCTCTAGGCAGCTGCTTTTCTTGTTGCCCAAACGTTGCTCGATCTGCCAAATGCTCGCTTCTAATCTTCTTCTTTAGCAATGAGTTTTGCAAATATTCTGCTTTGCTGTGTCCGCGAACCGTTCTTCCAAATTCTGGAGGTGGCCTTCGCTCTTGTTCTGATGCCCTGTTGAGAAAAAAAAACACGGAGAAGGGTGTGGCGGAAATAAAAGTGTCAGTTGGGGCTTCGATCACTGTTTATGTTTAGGGCAAAGGATGTATGAGGAATCCAGTTATTGTAGCAACAATGTTTTCCATAGAAGACACATGAGCAAAAATGCACAGTCAAGTTCAAAGGATTTCTGTGGTTGCCACGATGTGCAGGCAGGTGAATAAGCTTACCTGGAAGTTCATTTACGGCAGGTATCGATGAACAGTCGATGCACGAAACTTAAGCACATGGCTTGCGCTTTCAAAGAAGAATGCAAGTTGCTGCGTCTTTTAGAAAAAAAGTGATTGATTACGAAGAGGAAACGGCTATAACCAGTTCAGATCGCCGAAATAACCACAACTATACTAGCTCAGGTTGTGAGACGTTTGAATTTGATGAGGATAGAATATATAATTCGAAGAAACGCACCAAATAATAGGGTTTGATTCGCGATTTCCGAGAACCTCAACTGCATAGTTCACTGACGGCAGTTTGCCAGAGCAGACATTCTAAAAGCAGCAGGATCTTGCTTAGAGGTCGAGACATTGGTGAGGTCCATATGAATAGAAGTGTGGAGTTTCTGAAAAACACAGTTAGCCGCGTTATGCAGAGTGTTGCTCCAATGTTGCAAGGTCCGGAAGCAGCTGATGGAAGCCTCTTTACTATGCGAAGGACGTCATCTTCGTGCCAATGCCGATGTTGCTGAGAGCTTTTTCTCGTAGCCTGTGAATATTAAAGAGCCTAGAGGCATATTCAGTGAAAATTTTTGCTCTTCCAGATTTCAGAGGAAAACCTTTTAAACTCTCCAAGCAAAGGGATCGAAAAATCAATGATTTCCAGAAACCTGGATACCATTTGCTTTACTAAACGAACATCAAAAATGCGTTAAAAGTGGAACAAACGGTGCTAACGATAGGTGCACTTATGCGCAGTTCCTGAGATGAAACAATAAACGTATGCATTCGACTGCATGACAGAAAAGTGAACAAAGCTGTTATCCTGCAAAACCAGTCAAAAAGTGGGGGAGATGGCGGTCATGTGTTGAATTAATCTTATGAAGATTGAAGCTTCGCCGTCCTCGGATTTGAAATAACCGTGTATCTCCCTGTGCATCATCTGGCTTTTCTGAAGTTATGAGATAGGATATGCAGCTGACTGCGAAAAAAGCTCAACTCTTGGAACAGCTCGAGCATCTCAGGAAACTGACCGGAAGTCAAACAAACTTGCATGGGGAAAGCATCTATATAATTGTTTCAAACTCCTGCTTAGCAATTCTTGTAAAAAGACATCGCTGAAAAGGTCCTAAGTCATCAATTGCTTTTTCGATAATCGTTTACTTCATCATCTCCTGCCATCTTGATTTTAAGTGGAGTTCACACGAGTACCAGTGTGAATGCTAAAAAAAGTTTCATGACAATGTGCCTAACGGAAATATAAATATCGGTGGAAATGAATCTGATCCATGAATTTTTTCCAGGATGAAAGGTTACTTTAGTTGCTCTTATTAGAGGTTATCGCACTGCTGTTAAAGAATGCAGAATATGGTGGCCGTTACCGTGACACTCTTAATTATCATAACCAGCAAAGAGATATACTTGGGACTACTAGAAGATTTTCGCTTGCAATTTATTTCTCTCACAGTTTCACGAAAGTCGAATCTAGATTTAGGGATACTAGGGTGAAGATTGGTATAACTTGTTAATGTGAGAGGGCACATTGTTTCGAAAAGTCGGTTTATACGCAAACGCTAGGTTTTGTTCCAGTTTATGTCAGGAATGTTCTCGAACAGTGGCTGTAAGGTGAACGAACAAACAAAAACCTCCGACAGAAACTGTAATTCTTTCGGTGATTTTTTTCAGTGGATTTTTAGTTCCGCCTAGTCGATTGTTTTTGTTGTACGTGTGAAATGTCGTTTCCTTCATCTAGAGTACTTTGATGCAAAAAAAAAGCTAGAAAATTGCAACGACGTAAATGGCAACTTGCAGGAACATATATCTTAGTTCCTTTCCTCTCGCCCACACTCTTCACGCAGATGCTCAATTCTACGTGGATAGTTAACTGTTTGCACTATCGATAAAAACTATGGCTCACAACTAATTTCCCGAGTTTTGCCGTAACTCGGGCGGTTTTATTTTCTCAAAACGATTTCCGTTCTGTAAGCGAAAGATGCATATGATGAGTCCCATAGACCAGCACAAAGTCCAAAATTTAGTGCAACAACCTCCGCTCCTGCTTTCTGCCACTTTCTCCTCTCTTCCCTCCTTCCCCTCCTCCCCAAAAAAAAAACTGTCCATATAATTTCCTATCCACACTTGCCAACGGAAGCCTTACGCATTTCAGGCATGTGTGAAAGAATTGGAATGCGAACAACTTAGCAGCATTGTTAACGACCCTTCAAGACCACTATACCCTCCGAACGTGCTGAAGCAATCTGCAAATTCAGCGATTACGTCCAGATGGCTCTCTAGGGAAGGGCAAAAGCGGTTGTTGTCTCCGTTACTTTCAATGAAATTTGGTTCGTTTTTGATGCAGATTTCAGTAAACAGTTCCTTAGCAATTTTTCTCGAGGGGGCACCGCTGGAAACGATTCAGTGCAGCGCAAAAGACATATTTACGTTGCGAGTGTATTCTACGAGTCGTCCAACATAGCCGTCAACATAATCCGATATCCGGAAGTGAATAAAAACTTATCTTTCGCTAGCACGAGTAATTTTTCGAGCAGTTTTCTTTATGATGGTTGCATTAAAAAGATGAAATGCCCCTGAAGAGGGCTGAAGCGAAAATGATGGCGACAGCCAAGCAGTGCTCTTTCACAGGAGCAAAAATTCCGCAAAAGTGGCGAAAAGAAAGAAAAGAATTCCTCCACAGATGGGATTCGTTCCTGGATCGATTTTTCTCATCGCACTAGCTCTGTGCAACACTAGCTTTTTGCAGTATTATGCAGCGAGAATATTATTCAAGGCTGAAAATTGTTGCATAGATATGCGTGAAAACTGAGAGAGGAGTGAGTGGAATCAAATGCAGAAATTTTTGAAAATTTGGGTGGCAGTGAATATGGGAGTAAATTTCGCACATATACTGTTTGCTGAGAACAATGACGATTCGATTCTTGAGCGATTGGGAGTCATCTACGCTTCGTGGAGCAACAGTCTTAGGGAGTTGAGATCATCAAACTGGGAGGTGGATGCTAGTAGGTGAAGCGCTTTGCGAAACGAATCTTTTCCCGTATCTGAACCGTGCGATGTGTTCATCAACCGAGCGTTAAGAAACGGTTGCTCGTTTACTGTTATTTTATTTTATTTTTTTGTGTGGTAAACAAAGCAACGAAATAGTCCACCCAAAAAGTTTATTTATTATAAGATGAAGTTATTTGTGCTTATATAGCTTGCACATGAAGAGCGCTTTTTTGTTTCAATAATTCCTCTCTTTCGAGTTGAAAAGAGAAAAAGAATAGTGCTATAGAAGGAGCAGTTCCGAGGAACAAATCACAGCAGTCACAGTTTTACCTTTTCGTCACTAAATGAAAAGCCACATTTTTGCTTGTACCTGAAGTGTGTGCTCTAACGTGTGAGCAGTTACGTCTTCTAGCGCATAAACAGGAGCGTGCTATAGCGCATAAGCAAAGGGACAATGCGAGAACCTTCCGTCTTGCCTGAGTAGTAGTTCATCATCGCTACAGACGCGGTATCACTGGATGCACGCGAGAAATGTGATGCAACGTTTCATTTTCACAATGGGAAACGATTGCAGTTCTGCCACAGCGGTGTGTTGTGCATGCAATGCATTAGAGCTAGTTACTTGGAATGTGTTAGAAGTATGAGTGAATGGCACAATGATTGATGGTTTTGTCGCTCGTCACTTGAATTATTCATTCCTTTAGGCGTTTTGATTTTTTATTTCTTGTAGCAGTAATATCCCCTGCTGAAGTGATTTATTTCACTGTTCGCACAGAAATAAAATCGCCTGCCGAGTGGTTTCTTTCAAGAAAGATAACGGAAACAAGAAAATTTGAAAGGGGATCTGAGCTCTATAAATAGTCTGCACACAATAGGGTGTATGCTGAACAAGTTGGAGGGTACGACTTCTTTTCCGGCCTATTCAATGGAAGGACGTAATTCCCACGCAAATTTGCCTGAACTCTTGCCTGGCTGACGTATTGTTGCAGAAGAAATAGTATGCATCATGTGCCTCATCTTTTCCGGTTGATCTCTTTCTCCTCTCGCTTTCCTTGTTTTGAGATACATTTTCTAACTCTTTCAGTTCGAGCGTGCCAGACGATTTGCTGGGAATATGCTCGTTCAAGTCGCACAACAAAAAAGTGCTTTTAATGTTTTTCAAATCTTCATATTCGTTATATTGCTATCACCGTACACTTATTTTGCACTAGTTGTGAAAACAAGCTCGTTTTCAAATGCGATTCATCTGCAAGCATGAATATATTGATGGCTGACTAATTAACCTTTTGCAAAAGATAGGAACGAATGTCAAAGGGACCTTGACGGACGTGAAATATGCTTGAACGATGTGTTTGCAGTTCAACCACCTCAACATTTGCATTCGTTGTTTGCTTTTTGGACGGAGAGAATAAAGATTTCTTTGAGAACTTGTTTCTGATACTTGCTTTTATTGTTTCCACAGTGATCATGCTGTCATGCCCATTGCCTTTTATATCGTTACTTTTATTGCAGAGATTAATGAATTAATCTTCGAGATTGTTAAAGCAATCTCAATCGTCTTACATCAAACGTCTAAAAAGGTCCGAGGAATGGAAAGCACAGTTCCAGAGTTTTACTTTTTCAGTCAAAATTTCTGGCAAGGTATTGCACCAAATATAGAACTGCAGGTACGATATAATTACAGTGCACTCGACTATAAAGAAGGTATTGCAAATGCGCAGCATTGTGTCCAAAAATTTGGTGCGATGACGACACTGTTCAGCAATATTGCATTCCTAGCGTAGTGCATCCATGAAGAGGGCTGTGTTGCTTCCATTCCCGCTCACGTATGCGCATCCATTTTCTGTTGTAGTGAGGTGGGTGGATGGTGTGTGAAGTTGGACGTGTGGTCGTGAGTGGTATGATGTATGTGAATTTCCGCCCATATTCTCGTGTATTTACACGTACGTCTACGTGTTTACGGTTGGTGTGTATGTGCACGTGCATCCGTATGTATGTGTGTGTATACGTGGGTGAGTTTTTGTTGATGAACTATTCACTTCGTAAAGAAATAAACATACAAAGGTTTCATCAGCAGCACTAGTATGCCGTTTATGTGCAATGTGTAGAGTGCATTTAAGAGTAATACGTGTGTGTGCGGCACTGATGAGGTTCCCTAACGAAAGAATTTTATGCTACAACGATGAAAGAGACGGAAGTGAAAATGAGATGAAAAAGAAATTAAAAATGATGCTGAAAGTGAGGAACACGCAATGAAAGGGGTCCGTAAAATTTGCCAGAAGTAAAAAATAAGATCAGAATTGGAACAAATTTATGAATATGAAAAATATTTATGTCTCGATTCTCATCCATTGGTGTGAATACTTGAATGCTGTATAAGGCCATTGTCAGAACGAAACACTCAACCCGTATTAGTAAGAAAACGGCTTTAACAGTTTAGGAGGAGGAGGGGATGGGAGGGGGGGGAGGAAGTCGTAGTGAAATTTAGAGAATAATAAGATAAATGACAATAGCTAAAGAAGGGATCAAGATAGGGGATAAATGATAGTGTGAAATTAACGCGTAAATCCGTTCTTTCTTCTGTATATACGGAAAGCGTAAAACGGCCATTTTCGCTAGTCATAACTAAGCCCGTAGTCAGGATTGTGATTCAGAAGAGGCGCAAAATCGACAAATTTTCCGATCATTTCTTGTGACTACCACAGTTTGTTGAGTTATTTGGCACAAAATCCCATCGAATGTGCTTATAGTGTTTCAAAAGTTTTTATAAGAAGGGATCAAGATAGGGAATGGATGATAGTGTGGGAAAGGGAAAAGATAGGGAAAATTCATAAACCTCTGAGCGAAATGAACTTTGAACTGTTGGATTTTTTGCACAAGAGAACTATTCAAAGTGGATGGCGTGTTTTCTACAATTTTCTTTCGGCACCTTGTAAGCTGAAAGGCGTCCGTAGTTTTGAATCCGTAAATAGTAGCCCCATTTTTTCCTTTATTCTTGTTGGTTCCTTCAGAGCATGACTTGTATTCATTCGTTTTCCTTTGAAGTAAGCTAAAGGTGCCAATGATGCCGCATTAAATCAAAACAGTTCGAAATATGCCACCTTCGTCGAATCGTCATGCAAAGTCGTCAAGTGAAACCCCATTTACAAGCGCTTTGTGAGTGGGAGCGGTACTGATCATCAAATGCAGGAGGTGTTCTGCTGTCATGAGTGAGTGGCGAAAATCTTATGGCAAAGGTAACAGAGTGTTTCCGAATGGAATGAAATGGCCTCGCTAACTGTGAAAAATTTCTGAAAAAGAATTGCAGCAACTCAGAAAGATTTCCTCTTAGTCTAGGTGTAAATCGCGGTAATCACTTCAACTCTCCTCCTCCTTTCCGAAGATCACTAAAACTTCAGAAAGAACTTCCTTCGTTTGTCTGCGGGCTTGGTTGTCATCTAATGAAGATATTTATGACATAATATTCAAAAATGAATTCTAAATAATTTATGTAGTAATTCGTAAAATTTTGTGTAATTGCGTATTCAGAAACGAATGTCGATTTGATTTGCTGAGCTCTAAATAGAAAATATAACAAATGCGCAATTTACTCGCAAATTCGACTACGAAAAATCCGAAAGAAATACAATAAAGGCTTCAATTCAGAAAAGAAACATAAAATTATGTGAAAATTATTTAAAATGCTTCAGCATTTAAAATGTAAAATAATCAAGTGATAAGGAGATGCGCAGTAATTAAGTGATAAGGGCCTGCGCAATAACCTGGTGATAAGGACTTACGCAATAATCATATTAGTCATACGGAAATTAGTATCATTCTATTCATTTATTGAGGATTCTGAGAAAGGTTTTCTAGAATTGCCTTAAATATTTGTTTGAGACCTTGCTCATTGGGTTAGATATATTCTCCGTAATATTTATTCCTGAGTTTTTCATCAAAGCTTTTCATATTATTAAACTGTTCCTTGAATAATTCCACTCGTCCAATAGATGACGCATTGTTCGTAAAGCAGACTGCGTAAACTTTAATGACGTCATTTTTTTGCGTAATTTTGGCAAACTGTCTCTTGATATCGTTTATTCGTCGATGACGTGGTTGTTTGTTTGTTTTTTTCGAAACACTTGCATCTTTTACACATTCTGTTCTCCTTCCTACTTACAATGTCACCCATTGATAAACATTTTGCGATGTTTTTCGGTGTCAACAATGAATGATCTTCGAATACTTTGGTACGGCCACAAAAATGGAATGACCTTGCTAGCATGGTTGATATATCAGCAATTGTAGCATCGATTCATGGGAATTAATTATCGTTTCGACAGCAGAGTTCCTGGCACTTTTGCACTTAAACATAAATTATGCTTGATAGTCAGAAATCATTTTATATGAGGCATCAAATTCGAAAGGAAATTCCTCAACTTGGTCATAGTGAACATGAAGATTTGATTGCGGTGGTGAGGTTTGACTGAAAATTTTTCGGAGATTCGAAAGATCGTCGTCATTTTAGTGTCTTCAAGACATTTCCAGAGAATCTCTGGATGAAATAATATGCTCGAGACATACAAAATTGTTACCTATCAGTAATGTTGGGAGCCTCTCTTCTCACGCGCTTCGCTTGTCTTCAAAAATAGTACTTTTACAGCATAAGGACTGAGAGGTTTCTTTTGAAGGGTGAGTCTTTAACTATTTGCAACAGAGTAGGTGCATCGAGATCAACATCGAGGTAAATCTTTAAGTATAAAGACGTGATATTCGACAACGCAAAAAAACATATTTTTAAACGGAAAAAGTAGGTAATTCTTGGTTATCATTGTCGTAATTCCCTCGTGCAAAAAGTATTTGAAATGCATCTTTGGGTGCATTCGAGAACGCTTCTTGAAAACAAATTTTGCTTTGTTATTCAATGAATTTCTCAATGTATAGACAGACATTGAGATCGATTCATCTTTCGAAATATCCCCCATGGTGTTTCATCGCAGTCGAAAGAATTCTTACCTTTCGATTCTTCTCTGCACAAATTTCCTTCTTTATTCTCTTATATGATTTAATGCCATCTCCTTCTTGTCTAGTTATTTTCATGTTTTTGTTTCTCAAGAAAAAAACCTGTTCTTTTTGTCGTCTTTAGGTTGATTGTTTTGAAGAATTCTAGGGAAATGTTGGAATGCGAAACGTCTGTACACCACTCTCGCGGATGGTCTCTTTGACGTTTCTTTTCAATTCGTGCACTTTGAAATTTATTGTCATATTTTATCTTCTTTTCGATATTTTCGGGAAAATTATTCTCGACGTGATCGCTTTGCGGCTTTTTTAAGTGAACTTTTACGAATTTACTCATGACCCCTGAAGGAAATTATGTTTGCGTTTTCCTCCGACGTAACAATAGATATGCGAAGGAGCATAATTTTCTGCAAATAAATTGAAGTGAAACGAAATTCTGAAAACCTATAACGAAGAGAATTCTTCTTAGGATCTTGCTATAAGCGTTTCTTGAGAAAGCTTTTGTGAGCATTGATATTTCCCTGGAGAAGTCTACTTAGCTGGAAAGTTGCTGCATTTCAGCAGCGGTTGCGGTGACATTAATATCTATTAGCCGAAGAGTTGCTTTGCAACTGAAGATTGGTATTTCTGGCATTTTTTTGCCTTGAAGCATGTCCTGTAAAAAAACTTAATTTCTACCAGCAAATAGTTCTTTGTTTGCAAATGTTTTACCTGAAGCTGACGCTTATCGATCTTCGTTTCTGGCTCATATCGGTGTCACANNNGCCTTGAAGCATGTCCTGTAAAAAAACTTAATTTCTACCAGCAAATAGTTCTTTGTTTGCAAATGTTTTACCTGAAGCTGACGCTTATCGATCTTCGTTTCTGGCTCATATCGGTGTCACAAGTATAGATGTAACATAGGAGGTTGGAATTGAAAGTGCTAGAGGAAGAAATCGTTGAGACAACTATTTTCTAGAGACAAGACGAGCACAAAAGTCACATTAGAGATCACAAGAAAATCTTATTAAATGTCAAATGCTGTCTTAAAAAGTTGTTTGAAAACGAAATAATTTCGTGTAAAGTTTCATGAATTTTTTATCTTTATGAAATGATGATTTTTAATGATTTCTGACAAGTCGTTATCGTTCTCAGTTGCTTAAATAATTTAGATGAAATAAACAGGTGTAACGACATTGCGCTCTTAGAAATAACGAGAAATAAACCAACAAATGTGCTATGATAGTCTTGTGTTATTTTTTTATGTTTGGATTAAATTTCAATAGGATTCATGGCGACATTCGAGAAGAAATTGATTTGTGGACAACACAATGCGAATGTTGTTTCTTCATCACTATTAGAAGCACATAATCTTAATTGCAATTAGC
>JAARMF010002969.1:0-22874 GCA_022844705.1 Toxascaris leonina
ATGGGAAATTGTTCCAACGATCCCACATGACGTTTATTCTGCACGCGTTTTGCTACTTTCACATTGACGATACTTGAATGGGGTTGTACGGAGCGGTACGAGAATGCTAGCAAATAGGATGTAATAGTCACTTTACTGTGCTTACTACTTTTTAATGTGAAAAAGTAAAGTGTTGGGAATCCATTTTGACAATAGCTATCATTGATATTGCTTACTCAAGAGAAATTTGATCAACTGCATCCGTTTCTGATTATTTTCAGCGAACGAATGGGCACATAAAACTGAAAACGACTCACACCCATTTAGGCTATGAATTCTCGGTATCTTTTAGTACGAATGGTTTTCCATGTTTTCAGCCTAAGTTGTTTCATTAGAAGATAATTTTTGAAAGAAAAAACTCGAAATGTAGCAACTCTTGAAGATTTACTACTTATTTAAGCAAGGAATTCAGCGATGTTTTATAAATCATAGCTTTCGAACGAATAAGCGGCCAAAAATGCGCTTTCAATTTTATAGAAAATGGAATATATGTTTGAATTCGCTAATTTTGTCGCAGATCACTGAGAAGTTGTATTCTACGAAAAGCGCATGAAAAAGCAACAAGTATGAGGCAACTCCATCTATAGAAACAATATCGATTTTGGTTCATATCTGAGTTTCTTGTCATTTGTCTAATAACGCAACGTCAGCTTATATGCTTCAAAATCACTCCAACCAGTCGAAACAGCTCAATACGCTCAGTGGAAAAGCGCATATTGCTCGCTAGCAAAGCTACAAATGGGATTTTTGAATTCATTGAAGCATACTAATACACCTTTTCAGAGGGCACCTCTTTAGGCCAATAAAAAATATTTTTATGCTCAATATTTATCAGCGCTATTTGCTAACGTTGTGAGAAGCATCATTTACGACACGCAAAAAAAGCAAGCAGACATCTACTTATTCTGCAGATAGGGGAGGCATTTGCGAGTTTTACATATTCAAGGCATTTGCGAGTTTTACATATTCAAGGCATTTGCGAGTTTTACATATTCAACTACAGTAACTAATGTATCTATTTGCACTATTCGTATTGAACAGAAGTGGACTTGGGTAATGCGTGTCATTGCACTTTTGCTCAGCTACCTATGCATTGAGTGTTATTACTCACAAAGTCTAGAACATCCTTTTGCTTATTTATGCGTTTTTTAAGTGCGCTTATGTGCGTTCCATGTTTACGAGTGTTCCTTTATGACTTAGAAGCCGTTGTGGTCATAAAATTTTGCTACCAACGATCGAGCACAATTTCATCAACTATATTCATTATTCAAGAAAGTCGAATTTCCTCCGAATCGAACAAAGCTTATAAGGTGGAAGGCAAGCCTCATAGAACAACAATTGACAAGCGCACGCAATTTTACCAAATTAGAAGGGGTTGAGAGGGAGGAAATCTTCACGTAATATTTACGTTGAATCTGGAGAAAAATTTCAAAAAAAAGACAAGCCATCACAGGTATAATACAGTCAGTTTATCTGGTATGCTTCCACCAAGTCCAATAGTTGATAAAATGCAATCGTTAAATGTAGTCGGCATTTTTAAAAAGAATTATTTCAATGGAAATGTGCTTTCAAGCAATTTCATTGCATCCCTTTTATTTTGCATGCCACTGCTATGGAACAAAACTAGCAAAATGCATTAATTCGCGTGCAGCACGTTTATAAATGCTTCATTGGTTATCTGAAATGAATCTTGTCATTGATGTCTCAAGCAAAAAAAAGCCGACACGGATATAAATGGTCAGATCCTATGCAGAACAGAAGTGGAAAACCGGGTGTCCTGAACCCAAGACACTAATCTACTATTTAACACTGATCCTTGTACTGTATAGATGAATTGTGAAGGTGAACGTAGAACGTAAGTCAATACACGCAAGCTTATCGTCACCACAACTCTTCTGAAAACTTAACAGCCCATCATAAAAGCTAACCATACAGTTGCAGATTTCCTCTTTAAGACCATTCTTTATAGGCTAATATTTTTGCTTCATTTCACTATGCACAGGCGTCCAATAAAACTTCAAAATGATGAGTTCACCTATTCAAGAAGTACATTTATTTAAAACACTCACATATACAACACTTTTTCATCTTGTTTTATTAGCAGCAATTGAAGAATCTTTCATTTTTATTGTACTAGAAAACTAGAGAAATTTCGAATGCATTCGATGTGTGCAGCAACCTTATTGCTTTTGAGAATTCATAGCTGTGATAACAAAATTTATTAGCTTATAAGAAAGGATGCATTTTAAGGGATGTTAAAAGAATAGCAACTTTGTTTCATTCTTTTCCACTTCTTTTTTCCTTGAAGTCGCTGCTAACCATTTGTAAGAGAATTTATATTTGGACTCCGGGTTGAGCACAAATACTGCCATTTTTATGAGTCGACTAGACAGCCATCCAGTTGATACGCATTATTTCGCTCTTTGGTATGTCGTGGCCCAGAGTTTCCTCAATTTCAGAGATGATTCTCGTGTGGAAAATTCACAATAGTCAACCTATCCTATGTCGTCATGCGGTAGAACATAACCATGAGAAGTAGTTGCTAAAGCCCACTGTGTTCTGTTTTTGAAAACAAGGGCATATTATAATAACTCACCGTTTATGAAGAAACATTAGGTCAGGACTAGGCTAATGAATGAAGCCTTGCATTTAAAAATTGACTCTTCTTCGAGAACTCATGAAAAGAACTGGTAAAAGACGGAACATTTCAGTGGTCTGCTAACTGGGAATGGAATTATCTCATCTGGTACCGTTTAAGAAATTCTTAAATATCAGCTGCCCTACTTAACGTTATAGCAAGTTGCGTGAAATTCCAAATAACTGCAGACGATGATATCTTTTCAAACAAATATTTCCCGCAGTATCGAAAATAAGAAATATTTTTACATTTTGAAAAACAGAGGAAAATTTTTTCATCTTTTTCCACTCTATTTTATGTAAAACGACTTTTCTAAGCAGCAGTGAGAAAAAAAATGGAATTCGCGTGCTCCAAATATTTTTGTTGTTGACTAATATTGCACTATTTTCATCGCTGATCAACGACATGGATAGAATACTCAATGATAAAACCTTTCCGCAACTCGCTTTGATTTCCAACTTGGCACACACATAAATGAAGTATTAATAACGAAATCACTTGATACTGTGGCCACAATTTATGCGCGTAATTTTTAATAATATCATGTACTGGCTTAAAAAGTTGACACGAATTCTCATCTTTTTTAAAATCATGCGCATTTCTGCTCGAAATTTCCTTCTAATTTGTGGATTTTTATGGCTGTATCTTCAAAAACTTGTAAATGTTTATTTGAATGGGGTGAAAATATAAGCGAATATAAGCAATAAAACACTCCAAAGATGATGAGTGTAAATTTTGAATCAGTCACTTATATTATTGCGAGCAGTTTCTTATCAGCTCAACAGCTGAAACAATGATTGTAGCAGAGAAAATAGTGTGATAAAATACCTACCGACTATTCATCGATGCTTTGCCAGTAATCCATGCCAATCGTTCTGCCGTTGAGGCAATAATAACGTACGGTATGGCGAGTTGAGTCATACGACCTAACGTGTATACATAAATGTTCGTTTCCCAAACGATATAATACAAAAAAGCGATGCGAAATGTGACGGCAAATTTCGGCAGTGCGAACATCCACAAATAGGTGAGGCATATCAGAAGATCGAGCAGTGCGAGTACTTTCAGGTAGAGTGAGCTCGCTTCTCGTGGATAACGCACAAACACGTAGAGCAGTAGTGAGTTACACACACTACCCAATAATGCCAAAGATGCGCCAAAGCTGAAAGATGGCATGTAACAGCCTATTCAGCTAGCAATTTCATAATCACCGAAGGTGAGTAAAAATATAACTCTTCTCTAAATCTGCAGGATTTAATTATTTTCACGATCTATCATAGCTTTCAAAAATACTCTTCAACCAATGCATCATCAGCAGTACAGAGTGTTCATGTTCTAGCACAGCATTTGCAACATATTTTACAGCAAAGTTTTGTGTTTGGAGTGTAGCTAAAATAATGGATGCGCCTTTTTGCGTCTCTTAGAATATTTCGATGAAATGGCGATTTTCACACATACAATTTTAATGAAATCAGCATTAAGCAAACGTTGCCCGTTACCGACTCGTCCATTCTCCAATTAAAAGATGAACGATTCTCTACTTAACGTACCAACCGACTTTTGTTGCATTTTATTCTATTCAGACTTATTGCATTTTTCAACTACACATCAGCTACACATAAACAATTCCTTTATCGCTTTGGCGATGCATATTTCTTTTGACGATAGTAATTATAGGATTTTTAACAAATTGGTTATTAAAATTGGTTATTACAGCACTGTTTTTACAAGACCAAAATTGCTAAGATCTATGAGGCGCTGAGGCATCATGGCATGAGACGACTAGTTGACTTACTCGCTCAAGAGAGGCACATATCAATATAGATATAGCACCTAATGCGATCCAATGATGTAATTTGTCTTCATGTAATATGTCTTCACTATTTCCGTCAGTCTATGGGTGTGTTTGTTCCCGCATAAGCCGATCAGTCAACCATTGCCGCTCCGACATATGCGACGTTTCGCCGCATCCAATTCATACTGCCCTATTCACTTGTCGACGAAAACCTCTTGCGGCTATTGCTCCATTGTTATTGTTGAGTCGAATTATTTCAAAAAGAAATCGATTTCTAAGATGTTGAAAAGCGAAATGAATATCAAATTCAGCGAAAAGCGATCCTCACTGCTTCCTCGTCTGCTATAATGATAAGAACTGAGGTTAGTAGGATTCTACTTAGTCATGCTTCTCTAACTCATCAAACAACAGTGGATATATGCTCCCACGCTTTTGAATAAAAGCTGACTAGTGGTTTTTATTATGTACCAAATTGGAAAAAAGTTGCTCCAGCTTATTTCGCATTTCAAACACATGATTTTCTTCTCAAAATTCTCGAACGAGGAATTCAACAGTCTTCTCTCCTACGTTGTCCACATCTTTTCTAATAACGGATCTATTTATACTGACCTACTGGATGTTTTTCTTTATCCTGCATTTCAGTCGTCTGGCTATTTCTGTAGGTCTTCTTGCCAATGACTCTCGGATTAGAGCGATTAGACGATATGAATCGGCCACAAATATCGCGCAAAGTGCGATATGCTACTCAAATCAAAATTGCACTCGCTGAATTGCGCAGACTATTTCTATGCTGATTCCTCCGTCAACAATCCTTTTCCATCGGCGGAGGAGACCCAGCGCCTTTCTTCCAACCTTTCTTTGAACTCGCTTAAAAGGGTGCGTGCGTTGCAAGAGTGTGTGTTGCGCATCTTTCGCTTTATTCATTTTAGGAAGTTGTCTATATGAGGTGAGAAAAATTCGCCAGAACAAACGATTATCAAAAATTTTGTTGCATTAATCGGAAACTGACAGCGATCATATGATGTGCAACTTTCCCAGCGCGAGAAAATTTAATATGTTAAAGAAGCAAAAGACTGTAAAACAACGTGAACCTTTATTGCAAAGAAATATGCTAAAATGTTTTATCGGGGTGCACTGCGCAAAAGTTTTTAATTGCGTACCGGCATAATCCGTTGCGATCGATTCTGATTTCTATCAAGGATTTCACACTTCTATTCTCTAGTTCTTGCATCTTGCTTGCTCTATCATAATTGAAGTCTACTCAATTACTCCCTCCATCATCAACGTCAATCACTCACGTCCTTTAATTTATATCTTAGCATTGACGTTCCCTACTAGGAAAGGCGCTTCGAAACAGTAACAGTTCGTCGCTTCATATGAAATTTAGCGAATAAATTTTATCACTGTGCAGAAAAAAATTTTGAACGGTAATCAAACGAGCGCAAAATTGAAAAAAGAAAAAGAAAAAAAAGGTGAGACGTAGACAAAGAAATTAACTGTTGAACTCGGAAAAAGGTGGAATTTTATGTGAAAAGTTATTGGAAAATGCTCAAAAAAAGAAGCAAAACACGCATGTTGATGGATTTATTCGTAGTTTTATGAAGAAAGAAAAAAGGCAGAAAGAATGCAAGTTTTCATTGTAGTAAATGTGATTTTGAAGATCTATACGATAATCTTTCCTTGCATTTTCCCTGAACGCAAAAATCCTCTAACGGATGCCATTTTGAGGAACTCAAATTATAGTCAAAAAGAGCGTTTCACTTCTTGCGCACCACACATCTACGATCATCATTGTTTTGCTTGAAATATTTTTGAAAGCAAAAAAGCTCATCAAAGAAAACAGTGAATTGAAAATAAGAATAATCTCTTTAGAATGCCATAGTTGCCATAGTAAAATTGATAGCCAGAAATTATTTTTTATGCTTCTCATAGTTTTTCATCAAAATTCTTTGATTTGGAAATGAATGGAAGAATTTGAGTCGAATAAAATATTTCAACAAATGCATTTTGAAATCAACGATTGCGTTAAAATTATTTGTGGAATACTCATCGAGCAATGAAATAAAGACAATTCACAATTGATGTTGAAAGAAGAAATTCATTTTCGCTGTTAAACACCAAATCGACTAAGAAAAGTTTCACTGTGCGCTTTGCAGTTAGATTATTTTAATGCGTTTTAATGAAAGCATTTAAATTTATGAAGCGCATTTTTCTGACGCGGTGCCCTTTGTGTGCATCATATCGCGTATCTCCTTGTGTATGCTATTCAGCTTGTTTTCCGTCCAGCTTGTTAAACTTGGAAAAAGAATTAAAATTGAAAAAGTTGAAGAAAACTTAGAAGCGCGAAAAAAATTCCGGATTGAAAATAATAGGAGATTTGCAATGCGAATTTTTTGCAACCGGTGGCACAAAGTTTTACGTTGACTACATCAGGTAAATGAATAAACTTGCATGAGGATTGACTGAAATAAAATATGAGCTCATTATTCTAGACATATTTTGGGGATTTACAAAACCGCTAGGTCTGATGAGGGAAGCACATTGTGCAATCCCTTACAACAAAATTTCCCACTTATTACTAAATTTGTCCAAAAAATCGACTATTTGATGCGCAGAAATTTCAACGGGGGTTCGAAGAGAACTCACCTCCAGCCCATGAGCTCTAAAATATAAAAAACGGCGAAACGACAATGGCTTATAAAAAAACTAGGAAATCTATAGACTCTGGGAAACGAAGAAAAAGCCAAAAAAAATGCAAAAAAAAGGAAACATAATGAGGAAAAAAGTGATTTGAGGAATTTATAGCGAAATGATGCAGAGTTCGAATACCAAAGAGGACGAGAAGTGAAGAGGAGTTTGAAAATGAAAAAGAATAGCCGCGAACGTTATTCGTCGTCGAAAATTTGGTGCCCACGGGAGAGAAGAATTAGTCGCACTAAGCAGTCTATCGCATTATTCGTGATGGCAATAGCCTCTCTAAGCGTTGATGCAACTTTTGATTGGAATGGGCTAAATGTCACCACAAAGCTATTTGTTTAAAAAATGCGCAACGATTCTAGCTTCCCAAAACTGCTCAACCTTTTTCTCATTCAAAAGGTGGCTAATTTCAGAAACAATAACGAGATGACGCATATGAGAGTGAAACTGTGAGTTTTTATCTAGCACAAAACTCAAAGAATTAGCGATACTTTGACATTTGGAAGTATTCTAAGGTGAATGAAAGTATAATTATTCGTGTGAAGGATGATTCTTCACCTGTAAAGTTTCTTTCTTAAGCTAAACTCGTTAAACTGTTATCAGCTGCTGTTTTCCCACAATCAAATAAAAGTCACGCAATTCGCTGATCTGAACCAAACAATCGCCGATATAAATAGACGAAACAAAAACATTGAAATGGACAAAATATACATTTATTGGTTTTTGGCTCAAATGGCCTAAAAAGCCTGATGAAACAACGAGCGATTTGATTGAAATGATGGAATGAATATATTGCGATATGATATAAAGCAATTATTGGCAATTAGAAGGAAAACTTAGATAATTTCAACAACTTGAGTGGTCTATTGCACCTGAGTAGGTTATGCAAGTTGGTATACATTGTGCTCATTGAACTATAATGACTTTTTCTGCTATGAGTGGATGAGTAAGTCCGCAAAATTAGTAACAATTAAAAATTTCGTAGAAATTTGAAAGATATTTGAAGGATATTTTTATATTTCATGACATGATAAGTTTTATCTATGAGATTCTTAATTGCAATCAAACTTGTATAGAATTGTAAAGCTTTCAACGTTATAATTGGATATAAATCAAATCATTAGTCTACTTCTCCATCGCTTATCGCTGAGTACCTAAATAACAGTATGCTATTAGATATCGACCTCTAATATCTTCAAAACAGAATCAATAGATTTCACAGTTGACTTCCTCCTAATACACCAGAAAAGACTCTTTGAATGTAGGCAGATGTGACGCGTTGAAAATGTGTGTCGAAATAATATCTTTAACGAAACTAGGTAATATTTTCACCAGAAATAATTAGAGAAATTAAACAAAGAGAGAAAATAATTAGTGAAACTCCACAAATTAATGGAGAAAACTTCATTATCAGTAGCAATTTGAGATTCGGCAGATCTATTTTGCATGAATGTTTCCTCATCAGAGAAGAATATTTAACAAAAACATCAAAAACGAAACCGTAAAAATGCCAAGTAAATGAAAATATGAAGTGAGACCTCGTCTGAAAGAAGAGGCAATTTAGGAGATGAACAGAAAAATAATGACTTCTAAACTAAGTGAATAAATTTCGCTGAAAACTTGTTCTAAATATCCAATGTTGAAGACTCTAATATTGCTCTAATATCCAGTACTCTAAGAGTGCTCTCAACCGATAGCTATAGAATCTTCAAAGAATAAATTCCGGGTGTGTAGTGAAAAGCGGACGAGTATAGAAAACTGATATGCTGCATCAACGATAGCGAGAGAATTTATCGTGAATTAGGGATGCAGTTGAAATGACGTTGAAGATCGACCGGCAGTTGCAGTTCACTAATTGTAAAATGGTCAATTCGTAGTACATGAAAGAACATAACTTGTATTCGAAATCGTATTTGCATAAAGTCGATTCAATTTTACTCGAAATTTTCGAAGTGAAATTAAAAGTTGAAGCGATGATCGAGAATATGCAAACCTGACAAGAAATAGGCGCAAATGAGGCATGATATCCACATCGCAAAGTGTTGTGTTAAAAGACTCAGTAATGTTCATCAGTAATCGCTCAGTTAGCCGTCGATCACGCTGAGGAGCACAACGAATGTCTGCAGCAGTAGCAGTTCGTCGGTGGCGTATCTCAGACAGCCGAGGGCGGAGCCAGATCGACGAGCCAGCTCCGTAACTGCGAATTGCCGAGCGACGGCAACAAAACCGACGACCCAGCGACACGCCCTAAACCAACCAGCTCCTCGAACGATGCTCGAATCCCAGTCAATCATTCTCAGATTGATATCGAGTCACGACTTCATTAGGGCAGCATTCGAAAACAATAACTTCGGCTAACTTTGTTGTAAAAAGCTTCCTTTTTTCATTGGTAAAATATGTGCATGCCTATTGTCAGCCATACAAATCGTTTTCAATGACCAAAAAGCTGCTTTTTTTGTAATGATTGAAAACAGGGCGTTGAAAAAAGCCTACATTGCATCCTGATGTTTAGTATAAAATGGAACACTTATAAGAGTGAGCGATATCTCATATCGAATAGCGTGCAATTTGAAATGCTAATTTTTTTAATGGGACATTTAAATGTTTCATTGCTGTAGACGCCAAACTTCTGTGTAGTTGTCAGATATTAGCTATCTCTTTCAATACTCCAGATGACTGAACAACATTTTTGACTCGACTGAGACTTCTTGGCAAATTTTGCTGGCAATCCTATCGTAAGCTATAAAAATTGCTGAATGGAATATCAGCACATTCTGAACCAGCTCATTAATCTCGAGCAATATTACAGTGCGAAGAATTAATAAAGCAAACGATAACACTTTGATGTACTCAAGTGAGCAGCCATTTTAAGTGAGTTCTTTATGAAAAAAATGCAGCTGTCATTTTTCCACGCAAGAACTTTTGGTCATTTTCGAAACATTCTGCTTTCTTAAGGAAGTTCTTCAATAATACACACTTATATCCCGTTAAAAAGTCTTTCCGTAATCATCGATTTCGCCTTGTATTGCTGACGGTAGAGGATTTAGAATTGAATAAAACGCAGCAAAAAAAAAAAGATATTTTCATAACGGTGAAGATCGCTTAAATAAGTAAAAGAATAGCGACTAGCAGCGATAATCATTTGTACATTCATCGTCTTGAAAAAAAAAACTAGCAAACAAAACAGTCATAATCGACTATCTAATAGCAATATCCGAACAATATTGCAGTAGCTTCTCTAAATGATTGTCGTTATATTCCTTGGTTGTTTATTTTCCTCATCAACCTTAGCGGATCTCCTTGAATCACATGCCTTCAACATTAATGAATATTTAAGATATCTTTACGAACAAGACGAAACTAAGATGGAAAGTAAACGATATTCGTTCTAGAGAAGTAATCTATTCTTATGAGCATGTTCATGATGACCAACAATGACGATCGCTCGAAAGCCTATGAGTATAGCCAATACTGCTTTCTGAGTTACGAGTAGGTATAACTGGAAAGACTAGTGTTATTAACATTAATAGATAAATATTCTAAAAGAATAGCACCACTACGATCTGATGCAATGCATTTTTAAGCAATATAGTGTCGATCACTTCTAAGCATCGAATAACTCTCTTTCCCATATGAGACTCTTGCATTTCTGATGCATATTTATACATAATAATTGGTGCTTATGTGGTGCCATATATCGAATAGTCGATAGCGATCGTCGCAATAGGTCCAGCGTTTTTTGATGATTCTTTTCTCGATTTCTGTCGACTTTTTTGAAGAAAAATAAATCTTCAAAAAAACACATTTGCAAAACGAATGGAGTTTAGTATGAAATTTCTGAGATAAGATGGTAAAAGGAGCAAAATAAATTTTAACCACAAATAAAACGTGTGCGCTTTCGGAATCAGAATTCCGAGCAAATGTAACAATGGAAAATTTTAAACAGCATAACATAACATAGCACTTTCAGTTACTGTTTAGCAATTTTTACGAATTAAGGCTTTCATAGGGCCAATATTCGTTTCAAATGGATATTTCTAAATACTTCCCGTCTCTCAATAAATGTATTTTTGGATGAATAGTATAAAGGTCGAAAATTCTTATTTGAGGAAAGTAAATTTAACATGATGAAGCTTTTTGCTAGGAATAACGTGATGTTTTGCTATATGCAATTGCAATAAAATAATGAGCTTTAAGAGATGTGTTTTAGGAAAGTGCAATTTAATAGCACGATTAGCTAAGCAAATTAAACTCACAAAGAAAAACGGCAGCATGGAAAAAAGTGACGAAACGTACCGCTCTAGAATTCAGCAGAAATTTTCAGGGAATATTCAAACAGATTCACAGTGCCATTTTTGAGATCTCTCTTTTTTATCACATTGAGCAAAAGTTTACGCCATTTTTGACTTAATTTTCCCACTTAAATAGTTCCGTAAAATAAGCTTGTTAAGTATTTCACAACTTGCCCACAACTGTCATCAGAGAGTCGTTCATATGCAACTGAATGATGTCTTCATAATATTACGCGCTTCAATGAAATTCCTTTTCGCGAACCTATCTTCCCGCATTCGTTGAATGCAATGCGCCTTAAACGTTTATCGCAAACGCTCATAAAAACGGCTAATTTATTAAGAAAAAGCATTTTATACAGCCATACGAAATCATGCTCAGCCGTCCTTTTTTCGCATGCTTTTTCAAAGAAAGTATCGAAAAAGCTTGCTAGAGATAGCTTTTTTATATGCAAGTTTGTTTGTGTGACAAATAAGGGCGTTATATTTTTGGGAAACTTTCCAATATTATGATAGTCTTGATCTCAACTCGTTTTGATTAACAAAGAATTTCATTAGTATATGATCCATATTCATCGCAAACTATTATTTTTTTATTGTATATTAAGTTGTTTGTCACAACTGTAGCTGGCAGAAGGCCAAGAACTTTGAGCTCTCATCGTTAAGTTTAAGCTGACTGAATGGATCATTTTCTCTACTACATCAACAGAAATCATAAAGTTTCATGTTTTCTCCTCCATTCATCGGATGAATTTCATCACGACCGGAATAGAATCAGTCATACCTTGCCTAGCGTTGCAATATCCTGGAAGAAACCATGCTTCTCATCTTAGCATCTCAACAACTCAGTGAGCAAATTCTACATTCATCGTCTTAGAATATCTCAAAAATTTGATCGTTTTCTTTTTAAGACTATCGCAGTTTTTATTTATGAAAACAATGAAAGCAGTGTGAAACATTAAAGTCGCAAATTCGATAGGATCGATTGCAATGTTTCACTGCGGTGAAGTGCAAATGCCCTCATTTGTTTCTCATCATAACCCACCAGTGGAATGCCTTTTCAAGATTAACTTTGTCATTTATCGATACCGCCATTTAGTTGCATGGAATTGTTTTCACATAGCGGCACAAAAGTCAATAGATCCAAAAAGGCTAAAATTATCTTCAACGCTGAGCATATGTTTATTGAAGTTGTGATATTGGATTACACCAATGTCCAATATTAAAACGGATATTACAAAATCTAATTGCTACACGAAGAATTTCATTTGATATCACGCGAATATCACTAACGAATGAATCAATTCCCCACCTCCACTCCCTCCTCCCCCGCACTAAATACGGCCAAACAAGTAATGCTCAAATCTCCTCCAATTTTCAACTAACCCTACCACAACTTAATTTGTGCGGAGTTTCCGGCGGGCTTTTGTTATTGGATTTTTGCAAACTTTATTGATTGCTGTAGGTGTAGTGCTTTTTAAGAACAATAACACACGAAGCGACAGTTTGCAATGAATACACAAAAATTTGTTTTCAGAAATAATTGTCCTGTTGCAAGAACAATGAGCTCAAGAACATGCAAATGATATTACCTTAGGACAGGTGAATGATGCTACCTTGGAAAAGGTGAATGGGTTATTGATTTCCGAAGTACTTTCATACTAATATTTCTCACTTTCCATTTTAATTCGGTAGAAGAAGCTTTAAGTAATCTTGCACACTCAAGTCAAAATTTTCGCTTAAGAGAGTGTTCTATTGCCAGTTTTGTTGTCACTATTGCCAGTGAAATGCTTACTGTTTTCTTATTGCCTCTCTTCATAATGTTCAATTCCACACCTGCAGAAAAATTCTCTATAGCCTAGCTGGATAGCACAAAATCCTCTGGGTATGTCCGTTTTTTTCTTGAAACTTTTTTCCTGGGAGCGAAATTGCGCGTGTTTTTTCCTGAAACTAGTGTGACATCCGGTAACAGAACCTATTTAAATGCAGTTGAAATGTTTAGGTAGTAGTAGAATGTTTTATTGCAACGCCCGTTTCACGATCTGTAAAAAATACTGAGAAATAAACTATACTCTTGAGCTGTTGTGTCAGTGCTCGTATGTCGCCATTAATAATTACGGCGACCCGAGGGAAGAATAAGAATCTCGACAAGTGGGAATGTAATAAGTGCACACTTGGCGGAAAGTGGCAACGAACTGGATGAAACAATCTCTAGCGAATGCCTAGCGTTTCTCTTGCTTCATTTCTATGATTGCAGTTGTCTCGAAATTTCAATAGGCTTCAGATTTGGCGTTCCGTTTCGTGGGTAGAAAAATTTGAACTCAATTTGAATTTGTACTCCTTCGGGTTTTTGCACAAAAGGAATTTTCGATATTATTAATATTTGTAAGTTATTTTCGGAAATTTAATTCGTTTAAAGTTTAGTGGTTTCATTCAGTTGCTGATGGCAGTGCAGATCATTTAAGCCCTCATCCTCTTCGCTTTGAAATAAAGGTTGTGATAACTGTTGACTGTCGACATTCTTAAGGAAGCGATTTCGCATCATTAACTAATTTTTGATCCGATTTTCTCACCGAATGATTTTTCAAGAGATGTGATTATCTCTAAAGCTAATAGCACTAAAAAATATTCTTCGATGCCAACAAAGATAAATATATATCCAAACGTTCCAACTGTTGATTTTGGAGAGTTTAAACATTTTTTGATATAAACCCCATTGCATTGATCATTGAATATGTGGAAATTTATATTCACTTACGAAATTATTGAAACTTAATTAACATCTCATTTTTGATTCAACTAAGTTTTCAGGCCTCGTTCAGAAAGAGAGCTTGCACAATAATCTTTTTTCCGCTGGTTATGATAAAATTGTAATGCAAAGTGATCTATGGCGATTGAAATAGAAAGGCGAGAAGAATAGGTGGTTGGAGGGAGGGAGATAGAGGGAGTTGCAAACATGGCAGAGCTTTTAGAAAAGAAAACACTTCTCTCCAGCAATTGCGAAAAATCCAAACGAATTCCTATAATTATTATCGCAACACACTCAACATTTATTTCTTGCTTACTCAATGTTGCTTCTCCATCGTTTTCATTAATCGTTGCGTGCTTTTCCAGTTTCAGCTTTAAACAATGTTCATTAAACCGTAATGAGATTGCAATTATCAAACTGCATCAGTAATTTTTCAGTTGCATCACTAGTTTTCACCGCAACAACGCCATGAAACAAGCAATTTCATCGATATTTATTCAACGATTCGCTCATCAAAAAACATTCATATCATCTAGATGCCCACCAATTAAACTATATTCTATGAAATCACTCTCACATATCACAACATTCTTACTGGTTTGTTTATTATTGCTTTTGTGTTTAAAAAATAATTTTGTGGACAATTTCCCTTGAGTAAGTTTCATTTTCATTGTTTTTCTTTTATCAGAGAAATATCCGAGCAAAAATAAACCATGATGATAGCATTTCGTCATAGTTCCACTAATTTTTTGATGGATATATTGTTGTTGCGACCTTAAGCAATATTCACTTTCCTTCAAAACTTATCGATTGTCGGGATGGCAAATAATTTCAAATGCTAATTTAGGCGTTCATTGCAATCGACACAGCGTTTATCATTGCCGCTGTCGTTTCATGTATTTCATCAACACTGAAAATATTCATTCCAGCATCTATATTTTAGCCAAATAATACTCGGTGGTAATTGAGTGAACGGAAGAGAATTGGTGAATGAAAACATAAGAACTGCATAATTTCAACTTGATAATTCGAGTTAGCTGGCTAACGAATATGTGGAACTATTAAGCGGCTTAATGTTGTAACTGAGGTGAAATATTTTAACGATTAAACCACAACAAGCACTGCAATAATCTCCATTCATCCACTAGCTAAGATTTCAATTCTGGAGTACGAATAAAATTATTAAGGAAGAAATTTTTACTCCCATGAGCTTCTTAATATTTATTTTTATAAACACTTTTTTCTAGAAGCTCATTCCTTTCTACTTCTATGGGCTAATTTTTTTAAATGCATTTACCTGTTTGTCGTAAAAAATTTCGATGTTCATCTGTAAAACACAACTTGGGTGCACTGTTATTTCAAATTCTAGTTATGAGCGTTCTGCAGCTCTACAATGAAAGAAGCTCTTGAAAAATTTTGGAATTGGAAAAGTCATAAGAACCAATAAAAATGATAAACACCAATGGAAATTCAAATAATTTCACTGAATGATGACACTTGACGGGAGAAATTTGTCATTGCAAAATTGAAGAAATGTTTTCTACGACAGAAATAATTGCAGGATTTGCTAAGATATACGGATATAAAATGAAAGATATGAAGATTAACGGTGTGACATATGCCTTGCAACACATATTGCGATATATGTAAAAAATATCTTAGTTGCACATTACGTTTTAATTGCAAGAAAAAGATTTAAAAATTGTTTGCCCTAAGCAGTAAAAGCACTTGTAAATACCCAATTAGAGCACTTAACACAGCTCATGTTGAGACCTAATTTTGTAAAATCTATCACTGTTTGCAGTCTTTAGCGAAAACAGTCCGACACACTGAGATGCATGCGAGTAGTCATTCATGTCCGCTCACTATAATCAAACACCTATTAATGCGCATCTCGAAGAGACCTAATAAGCAACGATTCCACTCAATCGAACCTCTGAATCACGGACACATACAAACACAGTAGAAAGCTTTCATATGGAATATTGAACAAATAATCCAGTCCGTGGACTAATACGTTGAAACCAAACCGACAACTTATTCATTCACTACGCGTAAGAAAACACCGTAGGACCGAAAATACCGAATACCGAAATACCAAGACTACAGACACCTACTATAGTCAATAAAAATACCGAAGAGATAAATAGACACCCATTAAGATGCAAATTCGAGAAGATACAGCGCACAAATTCAGGGAAGTACAGCTTAACTTCATCGATCAAATGCAACCAACGTTTGAAATTTGTTCACACAAATTAATATTAGAAATTCGGTTTGCATATTTGTGAACTGCAATGAGAATTCCTCATTAATCGTTGCGCGTAGTCCAGTCGAATTTTTCGACTCGCTCCTACAGTAATTACCTTCGACACAGCCTCCGCTCTAATTCCTTAAATTAGCTCGTAGATTGATGAGATTAAAAAATGCACCTGTAATATTGACGTTAGTGAACGAACCTGAAATTGATTCATCTAGCAAATTTGAAGCGCACTTGATATAATTAACAGCTGCAACTCTATGTTCATTAGTTTGATGCTTATTTAACGATATTTACGGGTTCCTCAAAATTTTCGAAAATCCCTCCATCAGGTGCATCCATGTATTTTATTTCCTTCACAACATACACGTCTGCAATAAAATCTTTCGAATTCGAATTTGCAATGTTGAACTCTCATCAATCTGAGTTGAATAACTAATTTATTATAGCACAATGAATATATCCCCAATCACAACCAAACGGTATATCGTAGCAACGAAAAAAATTCAAAAAATGTAGCATTTAAGCAATATCCACTAATGGCAGATAAACGGGGTGAGACAGGAGACACGATCGCTGATGAATCGGTTACTATATGATATATGTAGTGTTTTTAAATATCACCTTAAAAACACTTCAATATTTTTTCTTACCCCATCGAATAGACGCCTACTTCGAGGAAAATTCAACCAGGACAGCTTCGATGAACGCTAAAGAAAAATTTGTTGGACTTCCTCGGAGCACAAATATGCTACTCCTCCTCCTCTATAACCCATTGTAAAAGTGCAATAACGCATAACCTCTATTAGTGTTGCCCTTTCTTCCTGATGACAACGTCATCCAATCATCAGACCACATCATCCAATGGAAGAGAAAATGGGTTCCCACTCAAAACTCACGAAATTGATGAAATATTCTGCACTTGTTACAATCGTAATTTTCCGCAAAAAACACAAATTTCATGGATCACAACCATCAACAATCGTATCAAAAAAAAAATCAGGTCATTTTATATGAAACGATAATCACTATCGAAATGCTTAACTCAACCATGTTTACAGTAGAAGTGATAAGACAATGATATAAAGTGAGAAAATAGGGAACTGCAAAATAGAATGGCCGGCAAAAAGCATAAACGCTAGGCAAAAAAGCCATACTGATAAGCACCTAATCACAGTGAAAACAGACGAAATGATTCACATAAATAAGGAGTGATAATAAATAAATGAAATAAAACACTGCGGTTTATTACTTCCGCAGAATTTTTCTTCACGATTGTCAACCCACTCATTAGCAACAATCAATATAAGATGCACTCTACAGATTAGTGTTAGCAGTAGGAAATAAAAATGATTGGATTTAAAATGAGTTACCAGATTTGAATCTCCCACCCTTGACCCCCTCATGCCGGTACTTGGAATCAACTTCCCATTCCCATCCAGTTCGCTCTTTCTCCGCTTTCGATGCCCTCTACCTTCTTTTTAACATTTTTTTTGGTCCACGAGAAAATTCTCGACACAATGCGAATGTTATCCTGCTGAAACTCATTACCCACTCTACAGGAATAAATATCCTAAACAGTAAAATATTATAAGTTATGCATTTGCCAGAGTAAAATAAATATTGCAGGCATTTAACATCGCGTCTCGTACAGTCCCGAGCGTCCGATATAGCGTACCCACTTGATTACATCGTGGTCCGAGTAATTCAACTTTGGCTCGAACACTTTCAGGTAGCGCACCTTGAGGCCAGACGGCGCGAATGGCACCTAGAATTCAAACCACAAAATATGCAAAACGCATAAAACCCAACGCTGTAAATACGGAAGCTCTCCAGCATTTCCTTAAGCCACAGATAATACTCAAGATAACATTCACTCAACCCATTCGGAGACCCCTCAACAATATTATTGACAGATCACAGAATTTCATACAACACATTGCTTTTGGAATGTGGTTTATCTTAATGTAGGATCGGAAACGACGATGAAGTTCCAAGAAGCCGCGGCCTTCATTTTAGGAAACAATTCCAAGAAAGAGAAAAATTTGTTCGGCACTTCCCCACAAATAAAATGCGCTTAACCTCGGTTTCGACAGTTTTGCTCGGTAGTTTTCGCTTACCTGTGAGGTTGCAAACAATTGTTTTTCATTTAACATATCAGCTAGCAAACGGCGGACAGCAGTTTTAGGTATGACTTAATCAACAGTTGGTTGTGTTCTGATTGTTGAATATGGGCTGATAAAGGTCGCGTCATCCCTCAGCGGTCTATGGTCAGTGGTCACTACATTACATTCCTGACTAGTCGTCATTTGTGTTGTCACAGAACACGTCATTTATCTGATCGCAGATATGACAATCTTACCATGTTATATTTCGACATGGTGACCTTCTACCTGAGCATTTAACAATGTACAGGCCAAACTAGTTATGATCAACTTTTGAAGTTTCTGATCATTCCCTCATTTTTCTTTCGCTATGAACCGGATGCGGGAGATAGTCCACGCATAATGCTAGAGAAGCATTGACTCAAACACGGTTTCACTCGTAACACGGAAGCCACGTCCGTGCAGAGGTTACTTGCGTTTGACAGCCTAACAAAGTGTAGCAACAGCTAAAACCTGCACCCGTTGGCAAATGTGCTTACAAATGGATAGAATATAATATTCAAGGTAGACCTTACGAACGGTAAAATAAAGCTGCCGATCGCAAGGCGATTCCACTGAACCGCGCGAACAGGGTATGCTGGCAAGTTAGAGATAATTCTATTCTCCTGTCTCACATTTATCCAGTAACTTGCCCGTTAATATTACAACGGTCACTGCACAACACAACTGCATACAACATAACGTTTGCCATTTCGCATCTAACCTCAAAAACTCCTCTTTGCCTTAACCAATAACCGATTTACGCCCAACTCCAGCAATCATCGACTCCTACCTAACACCGAACCCCACTATTGATTACTGTTCGTGAAGTGATACGTAACTCCACAGCCCGTTGTTTAGATTCACAAGTAGCAAATCCGAAACGTGGAGAAAAACGAAGCAAGAATTTACCCTGGACGAACCCCCGAAATTCGTCCAGAAAAATTCCAAGATGATGTGAACTGAACTCGTCTGAAATGAGTCGACTTTTTTTTTGAAAACGCAAGCCCGAACGAGAAGAAAACCACTACACCGTACGACAATGAAGTTAACTGACAAAGCGAGTGAAAGCTGAAACAATAAAAAACTGTCTACTCATCTAGAAGCAAGCTGAATTAAAAAAACACTGACAAACAAACAAGTGAAGGGGGGGGGGGGGTAAGAAACCCTGCCCTGCAAGTAGCTGCGTTTTAGGTGCCCTCCAATCTCTACGCGAGTAGCTCAATCTGCTGAATGAATTTCAATGGAATTTCGAAGCAATAAATGTAGCCGTACTAACTATGCTAATGTGCCGTTCGCAACAAGGCTTTCCTGTATCATCTCTGAGGCATAAGTACTACATCAATGGGCCATCATGACAACGAACGCACTTCAACACGCTTTCAAGGATTATCTAACAGAGAACCTAGTGACCATAAAAGCGCAGTAAATCTCCACAGAAGAGTTACTCATTTTGAGAGCGAATGAACAAATGCGTTCGCGTGTATTGTTGGCCAATTTAATAAAGCCATAGAGAGTCAGGCATATGAAATACGGCAACGAAGAGATATGAATTTCAGAGCAATTCTGGTGACTACAATGTGCTTCCTGAGGGTTTCAAGTGGCAGTCGTTATGTTCACCAAACACACCCACATTAAGTACCCAATACTACCAATTAAGGTGACGTTCATTGCTGCAGCACTTATAAAGGCCTAATTTTCAACAATAAATTACATAAACCATTCACGATCCACATGCCAACAATTAGCATTCTGAATTTTGATCAGATGTAACCGGCTCTAAATTATCTTCGTGTCCATAGAAGTGTTGAATTTAAAAAATAAAAAATAAAGACTTTTACGAAAAAATCAATTTGTTTCAGTTACCACAGATATGATAGAATATATGTGGTCATAATGAATTCTCATGGAAACTGCCGAATAAGCGAAACGCACAGTTAATCGAAGGAAAAGTATACATTGTGTACACTCTGCTATCCCACAAAATGCTCACAGTAGATTGCTTGATACATATATAAATGAGCGTTTCGTGAAATTGAGCAAACTTTCAAATCGAATCTGCAAAAAGCCAAACACTCACAAAAAACGCTCTCTCACCAACCTTTCTGAAGAAAATCAAAACAAGAAAAAAAGAAAGCAGACATAACATCTTCCATACCGCTTAGCTGAATGGCTTCAGCAAGTTCTTATTCCATAACGCTGATAAATAGTCATTTCGCTCTTTCAAAATGAATATTCTTCTCAGCTGTAAAAGACAGACGATATTCATCTAAGCTCACTTATGGCAGCTGTGGTTTGGGACTTTCTACTGATGAATCCACCTTAATAGTGCAGCGATTGTGTCACAGCACCTGAATGATTTTGAATAACTGCCTAAAAATGGATCAACTGGGCAAAAAAATAACTGTTCGGCGTTAAATAGTTCAAAGTCACATACTGTCAATATGATGATGCTTAAAGCAGAGCAGCTTTATCTAAATTAAGCTCAAAAGAGCAAGAACTCTCAAAGCTTTTTTAGCAAGCAGCAAGCTAAAAAAGAAACCGGCTAAAAGACAAAATAATTTCCACACCACCCCACCTAAAACCTTAAGCGACTGAAGAGATTAAAAGTGATTAAAGGAGAGCAGGCAAAGACGAAAAACTATAAAAACTATTCGCCGACATCCCTAAGCATATTCCACTCCTTCTAACTGCTCCATTAATTTTTCCACAAATAGCTCATAGTGGATAGCTACAATAGTTGTTTTTTCAAATGCCATACTGGCGTCTGCGCTTTGCGACCAAATCTGTGACGATATAAAGCGAGAAACAATACTTATGAGCACGCTGAGCACACTCGCTGAAAAATTATGATGTATTTCTAGATGAATGGATGTCTAAAATCTGACTAGCAGAGAAATAATCTGTTCAGCTTATATTTTAAAGCTTATGTTTTCGAATGCAAAAATTTTGCGCTTGAAAGGGAGCTATCAAATTCCAGCGCGAATAAAACCAACAGTGCAACTAATAACTGCTAGTTTTATTGCCAGCTCAATCTGAATAAAACAACATTAGAGCAAGCACCATTCCGATCAGCTATTTTTGAGAGACGATTCGAAAAGAAAAACCAACACGAAAGAAACAATTTTGGGTTAGGTGTGAAGGGCGGCGAGCATCATCGCGGTTAAGCACATCCACGACATCCTTAAAATCCGATCCCCCTCACCTGCGGATGCTCAGCTTTCCCGAAACCTTACGCCCACCTAATGAAAAGCATGGCGTAGAACAAAAAAGTGACAGCGACTTCGTCAACGACGCGAACTGCCTTTGTCCGAAGAGGCTGTCTTATCAGTAGGGCAACAATGGAGAAAAGATAGAAAAAAATACAGCTCTCAAAGCCAAATAAAGAAGCTTTACGACTGAAAGGAGAATGCTTTCACAAAGAGCTGAAAAAGAAAACACAAAAGAGCTGAGGAAAAAACACGAAGAAAGAGACACGAATGCAAACCTCGAAATTCATTGAGACAGGGGGTCGATTCCATTTCTTCTTCTCGGCTGCACCCGTGCTAAGAATATCGATTTCCGCCGATATTTGTGATTCTTTCATTCCTCCCATACGCTTAATCCTAAAAATTAACCCAGTGAGTCGTCTTGCATGAGTACTGTTTATTATAAATGCCAGTACTTAAGTGAACTAAAACTGCTGTATCCGTCACTTCGACGACAAAACGGTTCAGCAACAAGTATGAGTGACACACGTTCTTTTCGACTTAAATCCTGCACAGCATCACCACCGTTATCACTATTATCTATCGTTAAGCTGCAACGTCATAGTAAAACTTCATGTTTGCAAATGAGCGGAAGTGATTTCCGATCGAAATAAAAAAGTCATGGACCTGACAGCATCCACAGAGCACTGGAAATTGACCTGCATATACAAATTATATAAAGAATGAAAAAATGGGAGCAGTGGGCATCCGTTTATTGAAGGTTTCAAACCGATCGGCACACTTTGCGCACATATTCGCAAACGACGAAACATGACTGTGATAGGCAACGATCATCTATGTGCACAGCATTTCCGCTTGGTAGCAAAACGAGGAGAAAAGAACGCGGAAAAACAAATGCTGCATTTGAAATCGTTCACTGTTTGACGTTGACGGAAACGTAAACGGATAATGGCGCTTTTCCGTCCAATCGATGTAGCGCTGACCCGCCAACTACTTCGGCTTATTTTCAAGAAAAACTTGCATTGCGTGAAGATAATGGACGCCTCCCCCCCCC
>JAARMF010002971.1:6277-23157 GCA_022844705.1 Toxascaris leonina
AAGGGGGGGGGAGGGGGAGGAAAGAGAGGGAGAGGGTGCACGATAGAGTGCGCCTTGCTTGTTGGCCATATCTGTCTTCACCTAATTCGACAACGTCAACCATGCTGTTCTGTAGGCTTGGCAGTGCCACAATGAAAAACATCCGTTTCCTTAAAATTGTTCAGTTTGACCTTAGTCAGTTTATCTGTATATTCGATCCTGAAGGTTTTTCAATCCGAAATTTCTAGTCGCTTGCTGCATTGAGGGCACTTCCCTTCATTGCTGTAATGCAGTTTGAAAGGAAAAAACTGTCGATGCTCATTTATAAGTTTTCTTCATCTCGACTACAGTAGTGAACAGAATTGCGCGCTACAAATCTTCGCTTAAACGATTTCAGCATCGATTATCGCAAGCAACACAACTATAAGTCTGAGCGTGCGCTGTTGAAAGTGAAGCTGGTTGTTAGATTATGCAATACCTACTGTTTGTGATGTCATATTTAAGACTAGTGATAATAGTGACTGGTGTTTATTAGTCAGCTGGTCAGTGATCTTTAATAGCATAAGCCGTGTCTTTTATTCACGCAATAAGTATCTTTTGATCAGTCGTTAATGCTTTTTTGATCGTCGATTAATCCATTTTAATTGTCTGATCCTGCAGTAAGTGCGTTTTGATTGCGCTTTTTAAATCGCCTTGTCAGCGTTTTTTGATTATGCTACTAGTGTTTTTGGAGTCGTGTAATTAGCATCTTCCAATAGCGCGAGAACTTTTGTGTGCTATGGTCGTCGCTTTCAAAAATCACTTCACAGATGTGATTTTTTAGTCACGTGGTAGCTAATTTGAAAAGGGTGGGATAAGTTTCATATCGTAATGTTGTAACCGGTGCATGTTTCCTTTAGCGCGTTTTTTAGGTGCTGGCAGCGACTGTTCAGTCGACCGATTCGGATCTGCATCAACTAAAAAAGATTTTCGTTGCTGCGAGAAAGAAATCACTTGATGATATCAACGAGCATCTCGCCGACTTTCGTCAGAAAAGGCAAATGGGTATGTGCTCCGATTGTGGATATACTGCTTCCAGTGGTCTTCTAATTTTTAATGTGTTTCTCTTTTTTTCTCGTTGTCTAGGCTACACACCAGTATCTTGAGACTTCCGAACTAGTGGAATTCAATGCCGGGTGCAAGAAATCCGGGAAAAAATTTGCGAGCTTTGCTTCCGAGTTGAGTGAGGGATTTTACTCTTGCAGGGGATGCTTTGGCTGATTGTTTCCATGTATGAAAACAGAACATTACCTGAACATTTCACTACGTTTTGGATGCTCCCACTAAAAGTCGAACCGAGTGGAAAAGTGTACTCCGCGACTCCTGACTTCTCAGCGCTCGAACTATTTGAAATCTCGTTCCCGCTTCCTCCTTCGTCGACATTATTCCGTATTGAAATCCTTATCTTGCGAACCGTGGTGTGCTGTGACCGGAAGGCACTGTTGGGTTAAATGCATGAAGCATTCGCCATAGTAGTACGAAGAGTGCGCGATGCCATGGCCACCAGCAATCCGTGCTGTGTTTGTGTAATCGCGATTGCGCATCTAAATGCAGCTCAATTTTCGTGTTGATTATAGCCGTGCCGATGCAGTCAGTCAGTCGTCTATTGATCCCTCCTTATGCTGCTTCCGCTACTTGGGGTTTGCGAATTTCGCATCAGTGATACATAAAGCGACCCTCTTTCTTCACACGGCAAGTCAGCCGCCACGTTCAAATTAGATGACGTTATTGTGTAATTACGTGTTCATGAAGCACTGGTTGTACATGCCTCTGGAGGAATTGTGTCAACGACCTCGAACTAAGAATCTCGATCAGAGTTGTTGTCTCTGTGGTAATGTAAAATATATTGCGGCGAATTTCCTTGATTCTTCAAAATTCGCAGCTGTATTCGTTTTCCATGATGTTTTTCTCGATCTACGCTGTTTATCGGTCGCTGTTCGCTGCAAAGAACACCAGTGACTCGACAAAAGCACTGTTTCGATTATCAGTTGAATTTCTCAGAGAAAGCACTTCGCGACATTCCTTTTAGTCATCGTTGGTGAATTACCTCTGTTGTTGGAACTATGAATGCTAGTCGAATTGATGCAGTTTTATCGATAAAGCGTGACACAGTTGTGGGTCGTTGTGCTTAGTAGCGTAATCGTCAACTATTTTTGGAGGATGCTTGGTGAATGAAAATCATCATGGATGTAAAGTGAGTGAAAATTGGGTTAAGGGGGGGGGGGAGGGGTAAGAAGAGAGGGACGAGAACGATATAAAGGACGCCGATCTAGAATAGTTGCGACGTGACAACGCACACAGCAGACTGAGTGGCAGGCAACGATGGCCGAGGATCGAACTTTGCGGGAAGTGATGTTTCCTTGATCGAATGCTACGACGAGCGTACGCGCTATATGCCGCAGATTCATGGAAACGCATGCGCCATTCGTCCACCGAATTTCGCATGGAACGATACGATGGAGGCGTTCTCTTATCGCGCCAGTGTAATGCAACATGCAAAGCAATATTCCATGTGCTGCTTATCCTTCAGATGCAAGGGGCGCATCGATCTCACAGATGGGCATCACGACGCGATTTTGATATCCAACTGATGCGCTGAGATGTTTGATTGACGTAGTTGTGGTCGCTTTGCTCGTAAACACCTTTCTGCAAACTCTGCAACCAAGAACACTCCCACTGACATTTGTCCATACAATTCTTGCAGCTTCTTAGGCGCAGTTTTGGCACTGTTCAAACACACATTCGAACAACGACCCTGTTTTGAAGAGCGTTGGAATCGCAATGGCGCCTTTGTTGTCAGCTGTGCGCTATGCATTTCGCTATTTTGATCAGCTAAACTGGAAAGGAGTTAATGGTTGTATGAAGCCACAAGAAGTAGGTGTTCGTTTTTGCCGCTTAGGAGTGTTCGTGAATAATTGCCGTGAAAACGTGCTTATCCATTGTAAGTTGCGATTATCTTCTGATAAAGTTTTGAGTAGATAATACTAAAATTGGAACCGATCTCGAATAAGTGGAGTCGCAGAAATATCTTGGAAAGAAATGACAGATTGCTGCTCTGAAATAAATCGAATAACGAAAATAATTGCAATGAATCGATGAAATCGCAGAGAGTGGAAAAGAGAACTGATTGGAATCAGCAGAAGTTGCGATGAAATAAGCACTCTCTAAATTGGTCCTTGGATATATCGCATTAGCGATATCCAACTTCCATTGACCAATCTGTGTAGTATCTGGCTATGGTAAAAAATATGCCGTAGTTGCGAGTACTAAGTAGAAGCTTAAAGATGGCACGAAATGAGTCTTGATGATAGCAAGCGACTTGTTCGGAAATCGTTTCTGCTTCTTTGCATTACTAGGCATGTTAAAGTGTAGAGCTTTCCAACGTTTATTTTTCCTGTTCAAATTATTGTTGAGACCAATATTTGAAACCTGCAGGAAGTTGATGTCCGCTGCATCGTATTGCCTGTCATCAAAACGCTTTTATCACTTGTCACCAAGTTATACCAATGCAGTAAAACTTTGCAGCAATGAGATAGGTGACGTGAAACCAGGGATATATGGAGCGGGTTTTATTAGTTGCTGATTTCTTGTCATGAATAGATAGGAGATTGGTTCAGTCGAGAAAATTAATTGAGAAATTATTTTATCACATTGATCTTCTTCCTGTATGGCATTGTTACGTACTGTGCCGCGTGTTTCCTTTGAACGGCAAAACCGTGGGAAGATATTAGAAATTCTTCATTCTCCTCCATTCGCATAAACTGGTGGGTTGTTTATGAGGCATACTGAACGGTTGCCAATTGCTTGCATGGTGATTTAGACAACCAAAAAAAACTGTTTAGGAGCTGGTAAGAGATCGAAAAAATTCAGTGTTTTTGCACTGCTGCGTTCTTTGAATGAAATTGTCGTTTTGTTTGTGGACGCGAATACGTCCGTTGAAAGAAACTTGGAATGGCGCATAACGAGCCAACTCGTGATTTCTTAAAGGAAAGTTGTACGGTCACTTTTTCCTTTGGTTGGTGCATCGCTTTGCCAAAAGTCGACCTCCAAATGTTTATTATTTATGCAGTCATATGCCTTGCATTCAATTGTTTGATGGTTGAAAATGAGCCAAGCGAAGATGTTCACAGTATAGACGGTTGTTTCATACAATTTAGTTTCACTTCACGAATTCGTTGCGAGTTGCTTCCACATGGATAATTTCTATTGATAGCATGACTAGCAGATTCTCGCTACGTTATGTATTTACAGCTTATGTAAATTTTCAAAGTTCGACCAAAAGATATAGGCTTTTAAAGGACGATTGCGATGTATTTTACGATTGTCGATTTATGCGCAATAGAAAACTACAGTTAAATCCTCTTTTAGGGTTGGGTAGTTTATTTGATGCGAATCAATTGGCGCATATTAGCAAAGGCGATACGGCGATGGAGGCACGAGTCGGCGAAACGATTCTGATTCGATCGCTAGAGAATATGCTCAATTCCGTAAACCAGGACGTCGAGAATTGCGAGCCGCGTTCGCTTGCTGTAATTTCGGCCCTAGCCACGGTTATTAAGGTGCGTGCGCGCACATCCTTTCAACAGTTGAGCACATTAGAACCCAAAATGAGTACAAGATGGCTTCTGCTATGGCGCAGAGTGACGTTTCATGTCTCCATGTTCAATTTGGTTAGAGCGAAAACGTTTTCTATATAAGGCCTTTGACTTGATCCAACGAGGTAGGGTGCATTTGATACTTCATGAGGCAAGGGCGAGGACTGATATTACTACCTATTCGATTTCAAATCGCAGATGTTGCAACACCTTGATCAGCGCTGAGCAAAACCACTTTTTGGAACGAAATCCGAGCGGAGGTTATCTCATGACGAATCAACTGCAAATCTACATCATTGCAGAATGTTTCGTCTTCCTTATCATCTATATGGTTAATTAGCGATGAGACTGATAGCCGGCAGAGAAATCTGTTGTTGATGAGAAAATGCTGGCAAAATTTTTTCAACTTTTTCTCTAAGCTTCTTATGAACAGACTCGATATTGTTGGTGGAGTGACTGAAAATGATTTTAAAAGATTGCTATATCTCAAAGATCGCACGAATTTATTTGCCAACTCGTTGATTGAATGGAACAGAGTGCATGTTGGAAGGTTGTCGAGATACTCATATGCTACAGTTGGAAAAATGTAGTGATTTTCGCACCAGTAGCCTATCATCAGTAATATTTTCGTTACATTTGAATAAGTAAGCGGAAAATACAGCAGTTTACAGCATCGAATTGAGGAAAAAGCACTCATGCGTGAAGTTGCGCTCTTCCATTTTTTGTCGTTGGTGGATTGTTGTGAGGAGGATGTGAAGAATTTTGGCAGTTGGCATTGCGAATCCTTTTTTACACCGGCGATTTTTGTTTGCAGTTTCAGCGTCTTCGAGTTTTTTTTTGCTTCTGCTTTTCCTTTTTCAAAGTAGCAAACTGACTTGTTTACTAAGGGGATCTGATGTTTAGTAAACTTCAGTTTTTTCCTGATACATTCTGTGTGCCCCACAAATTCTTCGCACATTGTGTTCTCTGGTAATAAGGTAGTAGGCTTTTGTTGTCTATATGTGGAAAAGTAATTCGAATGGAAATTACATTTTTCTGGTTGATTCCACACGGTTTTTAAAAGCTATATTCATAATTCAAACTCCACTAAGTTTGATGCTGATTGTTGTATTGAGGTGGTGCTCAATATGCGCTCAAATACCAACGAGAAGATGCTGGATCGGTGTCCCACATTCGTCACCAAGGACAAGGGAGGCATGTTTAAGATGAAGATGGCGTCAAAACGATCCATCCAAGTTAAAGGACATCAGTTCCTTTTAAGTCCAGTGAATCTAACTGTGTATTGCTATCAGTGTCGCGATGCTGTTTGGGGTGTCAATGCACAAGCGTATTTCTGTCAAAGTAAGTGCTCGAACTCAATTGAGATTCTTTTTGTTAGCCTTGCTGACAAGTCCTTACAGGAAAAACAAGAATGCATTTTCTCGAAGGACTTCGCCTTTCTTTTTTCATTGCCTTTAGTAATAACGATGTCCAGTAAAGAAATCTCCATCGTAACATGTGATGATAGGATTATTTTTTATCGGAAATGTATGTAGATCGATATATTTGCTGCTTGGTGGAATAGCAAAGCACTTGTGCGCTGTGCAGGCAGTTTGGGGTTCGATGTCGCTGCCAGATGCTAATTTTAGCCGCAGTAGTTTACTATTCGCAAGGATTTATTTTGTGTTTCAGCGATCTTCAGGAACATCGACCTGAAAATTGTTACTGTAGCTGAGCAGAACCAGTGAACTCAGGGATAATGAGGGCAAATTGCAAGCGAATGGCTTGACTTATTTACAGGTTTTGATTGTGTGAATGTACTGTTCGGTGCAAATATTTAAAAAAAAAGCAGCTAGTGCACGCCCTGCAGAGGCACTTACCAGTGATGGAACTTTTGCCTGACTGCATGTGCATAACTGTAGTTCAGCATATGCTTTCGTCTTTGAAAGCTTCACCGCTGCATCTACTTGCACCTGCCCCCAACTTCTAGAAATTGACGCGGAGATATGCTGAAGATATCTTCGTTACGAATAAGTGGTATAAATGAATTCAGATTGCGATGTGGTGTTGCACAAACAATGTACGTCAGCTTTGGCTGATCACTGCTATCCGGCCACCCAGAAAAAAATCGGTGCCGCTAAATCGAAAAGGCCGGGCTCGTCCAGCAAATGCGATGGCGAAGAAGCCAGCTCGTCAGAGTGTCATGCGGCACATTCGTCGACCACGATCCTCGGCAACCTCGACAAGGTGCCGCTTTATTCTATTACATTTGTAAAATTTAAGCTTGCCTGCATATTGTGTATGTGATCGGCGTAATTTTATGGAATTTTTGCATCTTTGTTGTAAAATCGAGCCATGTAAGACCTGCGTTATCTTCGATCTGCCTAGAAAGTGGGTCTTGAAAAGGAAATGTACTACGATACGTGAGAGGTCCATCTGCTGTCGATGAAGCAGTTAGTAGATGAAACCCTTAGAGAGAATCCCTGGCCTGAAAGTTGTTGTAAAGGATATTGGGATTTAAAGTAGTTCAGCAGTTTGATTTCAGACCTTGGTAGTTGAATTTCGACTCGTCGTTTTCGTTTGAAGCAAACTGTTGGTTCTGTTATGTTGATTAAATTGTTTTAGGTGTCCGAGTTGCACAGAATAGAGCATCCAAAAGATAATATAAAATCGACTTCCTCAGATTCGGGTATTGGAGCGGATCTCGAAAAGCCAGTTTCTCGCTCACAAAGTATGCGCTCACGGGTAAGGTTCGCTTTCTCTGTTATCCCGGAAAGAGCAACGAGTTTCTCAGTCTGTTCTTGAAACGAGTGATTGCATGCCGTTTCTTTTCACTGATCTTTGTCTATCATATTATCGAAAGTTTAGCACCTGAAGTTCCTTTCATTATTGAAACTGAAATGGCAAAAAATAAATTCGTATTATTGTGGCTTATCTCTCGATTAGACACAAAATTTCCGGTGGTCGGATATATGGAGTCATACAGAATGGTTATTCCCATTCATCTAAGTTTTATTCGCAATGTGAGTTTTTGAGGAGTGAATATTGCGCGTTTTTTCTTTTTGAATGAAGTTTTTCAGCGCTTATTCAGCTTCTCTTGCCACCTGCGATAAATCTTTACAATATAATTCATTTGAGGCATTCTCGAGTCACTCTCCCTCAGCTCGCCTATATCGGCATGCAAGTCCAGCGATGGTTTCCAGCTATCAAAATGTGCGCATCACTTTCCTGTCAATAAGTTGCTTGACTCTTTCGTGTTTCCCACTTTTCAGTGGTCACTTGCTGATCTGTATCTTCTTAATGCCATTCTTAGCTTCAGTCGGAAGGCTCTTAAACAAGCTTTCCATTAAGTAACGGAATTTTTTGAAACTAGAAACAACTGTTTTAGCGGTGCAGTGTTCATTTACATTTTTTTTGATTGCTTTCACTGGACAGGTGTACGAAGCGGAAAATTTGAAGAGCGCTGGGCACGGGTTGATCTTTCTCGAGTGGGCTTTTCGGCTATCTGAAAAAGTAGCTGTTGGCGCTTTCTAGGTCTTTAAATTCAGTAATACACGAGTATAAAGTGTTTTCTGAAACTAGAAACAATTGTTTTAGCGATGCTATGCTCGTTTATATTTTTTGATTGCTTTCATTCGACGTTGTCTAGGAAGAAGAATTACGAGATGTGAAGAGAGGACGATCAACTTTGCCTTGGGCAGGGGATTTGCCGCCTCCAGAAGAAAGCGAAGAACGTTCACGTCGAGCTCACAGTGATGCCGATAGTGATGACAAGTTGTTGGCGTCATCAATCTGTCGAACTCCTGCTGATCTCGCTTCCATTTCCGGTACATATGTTGTGTTTGCTTTGACCTTATCATCTGCTATTAGTATTCTCAGATTGACCCATATATGTAAAAAAAAACTCCACAGTGAAACCTAAGATTTATGGCAATGCCTGAAAATGACCTATGTGCCTGGTCTCGTATATTGCGCGAGGAAATATCCAGTGTCGTCAAGTGAATCCAAAGGATGTAAACTTAGTACGTTTTCTAGGAAGTTTTATTGAATGGGGTTAGTAAAATGGGATTGCGGTTGCGTTTCGGCAGGTTACAGCAACAGCATGTCACAGGTGAAGGTTCTAGAAATGTTTGTTCCGAATTTCCCAGTTGAAGAAGGTGGGGGTTGTGCTGCTCAACCAAACTGTAAGTGCGAATTCCACTGCTGGACTGACAGCATCGGTCGTTTTTTACGAAGACGTCGTGCCAAGCATATATATGACGTTGCATGTGTCCGCTTGTCTGTTCAGCATTTCAACTCGAAAGTTGCTGAAACCAAACTGGAGAAATTTGGTGACAGTAATGTACACCGCAGCTCGACATTTTATACGATATTTCGCGCTGATCGGTCAAATTTGAAAAAAAAAACTCACTGGTATTTGAAAATAGAAGCAATTTGCACACATTTCACACTTAGCAGAAAAAAGTCTTTAGCGAGAGCTCTGTGCTAGCAATCGAGTTGATTAGAATTTGAACGCATTATTTCACATTCATTCATTTATGAAACCAGCTGCTTAGGTCGAGGAAATAGAACAGCGCATTCGGTGTCAGCTCCTCTGAGATGCTTCACATTTTGTTGTTATTGAGTCAATAAGTTGGATTTTGATCGCTTTAGGAAGTTCTTCTATGTCACATGCCTCTGTGGGAGAAGAGGAAGCGCGTCGAATGTTGGAGAAGATTGAAAAGACTGCCGTTGCTGACGGTGACAGTGACCTTGAGGTTACACTTCATTCACCATTTTTTTCACTGGTGGTATGCTGTGTGTAGGAATTGACGAATATTAGTTAATTGTGTCCGTCGGGCGTTTATTTTCATTCAATTCATTAAGGCGCCAAAGTTTGCAATTCGATTTCCTCAAGCACGCTTCTCTTTTTATTTCATATTTATCCTATTTATTCTGTAGTTGGTATCGCAATTGGTTCAGGTCAGACCTTTTGCCGTGAACTTGAGTCTGTAGAGAGGGGTTCATCTACTGTTAAATGCACGTTAAATTCCGAAAATCAGAAGTTCCTCGCAGGTTTTCGTCAGCCGAGTAATTCGCGTTCATTTGTACTGTAACATAAGTAGGACGAGTTTTCTGTTAAATCTGATCATGGCACGCGAAAGAATAGTAAATTTTGTGGTCGAGTGTTTTTTGGAACATTTTTGTTCAAACCCTTTACGGGTTTCAAAGCGATTTGTCGTCAGTTGTGACATCCGTTGATCACGAAATCCAAGCCACTTGATGAATATTTCAACATAAATTTTGATTGGAATATTTTACAGTGTTGACCGAAGTCCTAGATACCCCTTCATATATGATGGTACCGATAGTAATACAGCTTTGAGCTATTACCTCAAGTGTGTAAATGACTCTGCGAAGTGGTTGATGCGCGAAAAATCTAGGTTGAGACGGAAATTCCTCCGTTGGATTCGTTCATCGGCTGGGAAGTAATAAGGCACTTGAAACCGAAAGAGAAGAAACGGCAGGAAGTCATCAATGGTACGTAAGTTGCTACTGCTTAGAGACATTCATTTTGTTTGTCGTTCACTAGACGTTGCGTTGCACTGGAGGAATCTTTACATTACAGTATCTATTGCTCAAATTCGTCTCCTTTTTCTTCATCGCTAACTGGTCGGCATTCCATTGATTGAGAGATAGATGTTTGTTTCCCATATAGTGCTTCATATGACTGCTTATGTTATGAAATTACTGTACTTAATTTTGGTTTTGAGAATTTAATAGTATGATGCAAAGATGAGGCGATTCCCGCACAAATGAGAGGTGCGGGAGATCGATGTCGGTGGTGTTGCTGGAAGAATTGGGCAGTCGTTTAAGCTAGCCATGTCAGCAGTGGGCGATGATCTCCTAGTCGTTTTTGCTTGCTCGATACGGCGATCATATTTTCCGATCAGGAATGCGCAACTAAATATTCGTTTATGGAGTATACAGCTTAGCGTGGAAGTTTGTTGAAGATGTCTTGATGTTTTTCTGAAATAGCTCGACATTAATGTTGACTGGTCTTGAACATGTAAGCTCCAAAACTTTCTTCATAGAAAATTCGTGCAATGCCTTACTTGTTCTGATCCCATTATTGCATGTGAGTGTTGCCATGTTGACATGTCTGTTAAGAGACGTCTACGGTTTGTCGTACATAAATTCCGTGCAGTTAAAGTGCAAAAAATCCACTGAAATGCTTTTTTTCGCATTTGATCAATACTTCTTGAGTTTGCTATTTTATCAAGAAGATTGTCGTCTGATCGAGTAATTAATTAAATTGCAGAACTCTTCCATACTGAGCGTACTCATGTTCGTAATCTGAAGGTTCTCTATACGGTCTTTTATAAGCCGATGGTAATGCAAAACGTCGTACCGCCCGACGTTGTGAAGTTGTTCTTTGCAAATCTTGATCAACTGGTAGAAATTCATGGCGAAATGTCGATGTGAGTTAAAGTGAAATTTGTGCAGTCTTTCAGAGATTTATTGTATGAATTATTCAAAATTTTGGCTATCATATACTGAAACAAATTTGTAAAATTGTTTCTGATGATTTTATAATCGGATAATTACGAATTTAACGAAGCTTCGACTGGGTGCAAATTGCGGCATTTCTCGCACTTTTAATTTTTTTTTCCTTTTTTTTTGTTCATGAGATATGTCTTGGCTGAGAATTTCTTCAATACGAGCAGTTATTTGCATATACATACTAATAACATAAACGCCTTGCTTTGTTTCTTATATATGCTTAAGTTTTCTTAGTGATTTAGCTGACTGCATAATTATTAGATTGTTCTTTTTATTGCTAATCATGCAAAGTTCAGTCGTCCTAATCTGAACCTATAGGTATGGATGAGGCACTCTTTGGACGTAGGAAAGTTTGTTTGGCAGTTGTAGTTTTTGTGCACAATGGAGATAACACAAAGCGGTATCGGCTTTCCGGTCATTCATTTTCACCTGCTGAATAAGAGTTCACTTGAAAATTTTGTGACTTCATTCATATTCTGTTTAGTACAGCAAAAATTGTTGTTGCTTTCTGCAGTCACTTTGTAGAAGTTCTGTTAGTACCAGTGGAAACACAAAATTCAAAAGTGCAACATGGAATATATGAAATTCTTCCGGTGGCACATTTAGAAGATGCGCTACATGGCGCACTCGTGTAAATGTGTGAGGAATAGGGGGGGTGGGGGAGGGGGTTGCGCAGATTTTGAGGCAACGTCTCAGCATTTTCGATGCAGATTCCGCATTTCTAGCGGGCACGCTGCCTATACCAGAACGCAACCTTGTATATGTCCCTGTTCTTGTCTTGACTAAAAAACCTCTCCTATCTTATCCCTGTCCTCCCCCCCCCTCCCCCCCCCCCCGTCGCAGACAGTCGTTCAATATACATCAACTGAACGCTTGTCAGGGAAGGGGGGGGGGCAGGGAGAGGATAGGAGAGGTTTTTGCTGTCCCTGCTATGTTTAGCGGATGCAGCCGCAGTAAGAACATTATATCCTCTGCCCTTGCGCAGACGAGTGTACGTGCAATTTGCGCCACAAATTCACAAGTGGCTTCCACGAAGAGAGCTTTACTTCGATGAGAAATGATTGACCGGAGGCAGACTAGTGTATGTGGGGTCTTATCAATTCTACAGACGAGTCATCAGGTCAGTAAAGATAGGGACGACCTTCCATCCATGGTCGGTCGTCATGGGTCGTCATGCTAGCAGACGGCGAGGATAGGTTCAGCCCACACAATGTGATTGGGGGCGCCATTTAATGTGAACGGTTCGAGTGGTGATCAATGCGTGGGATACAGGAAGATGCGCAATGCGGTAGAGGAATGGAAGCGGGACAGCACACTGAACGGTCTTTTCGGTGAAATTGGTGCCCTTATGGAGTCGATGTTTGACGGTGAAAATGGGCAACGTCTAATGGAGGCAACAGCAGCTTTCTGCCAGCATCAACAACACGCTCTCGACATTCTACGTCAACGGTATACTCACCATTGTTTGGCTCAGGTTTTTCTAGTTGTAGTAGTCATGGTAATGTTTCTCTACTAATACTAGAAATTGATGGTAATAAAGAATTGATGTCGTGGTAAAGTGCATTCGAATAGTGGAAAAATGGATAACAGAGGGCTTTTTCCATAAATTTAAAAGGATGTGGTAACAAATGCTGCTGCAAATACAAATTGTAGTGCGATGTAGTAATTAAAACCATTCAAATCTTTGTGCAGTCTCATTCTAATTCAAGATAGCAAGAAGAAGCGCAAAAGAACATTATGGAGGAAAAATGGTGGCAGTTTTGGGGAGAGGATAATGATTAATATGTGATGCGCAAAGTAGATTGCCATTCGCAGTGGCTTAGCGGTACTGCATCCGCCAGGTAGAGGAAAGGTCGATGGTTCCATCCGAAATGCGGATGGTGATTTCGCTGGCAATCAGACAACGATTATCATCGAATTCTAGGTTAGATGTTTTCCTGTTTAGATTAGATACCAGACTAAAACTTCCATTTAAGAGTGAAGCATCAACCATTTATTTATTTAGTTGTTTTATTTAGATGTAAAAAGGAGAAGGATGATCAGTTGGGAAGGTTTCTAGCCGATGCAGAGTGCAACCCACTTTGTCGCAAATTGCAACTGAAAGACATGTTGCCGGTTGAAATGCAGCGACTCGTCAAATATCCGTTGCTTCTCGAAACGGTTGCAAAGTATACAAATGAACCGTCAGAAGAGCAGACGAAGTTATTGAATAGCGTCAACTTGGCGAAAAAGATTCTTTCAGGTAATATTCGATTTCATTCTTCAGTTGACGACCTGTGCCAACCAATTTCTTCTTAGCTGCTATTCAGAAGTCGGTAAAAATATGCTTATTTTTCAATGAAAAAATCGCTCACTGAAACATTCCAGTGTTCTTGTAGGCAGAGGGGAATTATATGGCGGAGTGATTCATTTCCTTCATCATATGAAACATTCCGTGGACAATGACTTTATTTAGGATTACTTCTGTGATTTTTATATGAGGCTTTACAAAGTTTGTTATGCTTTCTGCACAGTTTTTTTCAGTATTACGTGATGTATTCATTCAAATATTTCACGGAAGTGGATGACATTGCTTGGTTGATAAGCTTTATTCATCGTGCAAGGAGATTGGTGCAATATTCATCAAGTGCAAAGAATCGATATCTGTCTTGAATTATATTTTTAGCTGTAAATACGTCGAAGAGGAATACGGAAAACCTTCGGAGGCTGGAGGAGCTGCAGAGGAGACTGGATACAGCACCATACGACAAAGAGAATTTCGGCAACGATTTCAATTCATTAAATCTCACAAAGTGAATATTTCGAAAGTCTGCTCTTATTTGTTTTTCCCCTAAATGGGCGGTTGTATTCCTTTCGGACATTTCCGCTGGTAGGGTATGAGATGCATTCTATTGCAAATTTAATGCGTTTTACTTAATTAAGTTGCATTCTTATCACAATTGCAGCTATAAACTGGTCCATGACGGTGCGTTGACGTGGAGATTCAGCAGAGGCAAAATGGTCGAGTTGCACGTTGTATTACTTGAGGATGTGCTTGTGTTATTAACAAAAGTTGGTGACGGCCAAAAACTATTGCTAAAGATTCAGGTAAGCTCGCTTTCAATCACTGTTGATGAGCTGAGAGCAAGTTGCTTGAGTGAGTCGAATACAGAGTACCGAAATTTTTCGAATGTCTTAACGTCCGTCATAGCATGGAGTTTAGTTAGCTGTGCTTGCGGAGAGTGTCCGATTGTTTGTTTTAAACGACTGTGTTTTGAAATTACTTGGTTGATTAATTGCTGCTTGCATGCATTGTGTTCCATTTCTTAACTGCGAGGGAAGTCTTTAAATGATTTTCAAAGAGCACAGATGCTAAGGGGGCTGCAGAGCAATAAGGCAGGAGAGCCATTAATGGGCGCTGAGGGATTGAGGGAGGAAGCCGAATGGGATAGCAAGCGAAAAGCGTTGTTCACTGTTTGCTTGAATAAGCTATCACCTATGAGAATTACTACGAACAGAATTTTGCTACCTGATGATTTTGATTCGTGCTACTTGGAAAGGTGTTACTGAGCGCTGGTAACTGTAGTTTAACGACGAAGCTTGTAGCGTTTTTCGCAGTGCATAGACCGAATTTGCAATTTCAGCTCAGAGTTACATGAATTGATTCAGTTCATGTGACGCTAACTGAAAAGCCAACATAATTGAATGTTGTATCCGAAATGATTTTTTAATCTTTTCCAGAAAGCAATTTCACAAGATATCAGTAAAGTTCATTGAGTTGATTTAACGTCGTTCCGGTTGGCTGCCTAAAGTGAAGGAGAATTTGACTTTTTGAAAAATATTCATCATCAGTATTAAAGAAAGCAAAACTGACTATTACAGAGATAAGTTCAGCGAATGAATGATGAAAGTTGCTTAGTAAAATATTTGGCTTCTAGAGGTGATGTCAGTGTCCACTTGTTTGAGTGTATGTTTAAGAACATCGGCGATCTCTGTTCGACATGCTGGATTATTGACACCCAGTAACATGATGCGAAAAAATTCTTGAAATGCTGCCAACAAAGGAAGTTCACAACTCTTTGACGTGTCTAGCTTGCTAAAGATGATGCGCATCTTTTCTCCCAGCTGTCACGACAGTATATGTCTTAATTCGTATTGCGCCACATTGCTTTTTGAAAACGTCGTCTCCGTTGTGCACAATAACGAACGCTGTTGACAGTCTTAGCAACTCGCTCTCTAGGAGAACAAAGCAGTGAGTAGATGGTATGCAATGAAATCAAATCCATGGTGCATAAACGCTGAAGTTTTGGGGCTATCAGCAGAATGGCATGAAAATTTGAGGTTTTCAGTAAAGTGCAGTGCAAATTCCTGTTTGAAAGCATTACTTTGTTGGTGTTTTCTGTGGATGTGATACTGCAAGCGAACCGAATAGAATCGTACTTGAAAGCGAAGTTTCAGGAGCCATCGAAGGATACGAGATGGTCACCAATTCTTCCGCTTGCACCATTAATAGCTAAGGAGAAAGCAAACGACAAGCGTGCATTCTTTATTGTCAATACAATGGAGCGAGGGGCACAGATCTACGAGCTTGTGGCAGCAACCGCTACTGAAAGGAAAACGTCAGCTTGTTTAAAAGATTGCTTTTTCTCGCGCTCTCAAATTGCACAGCTTTTCATTTACTTTATATCTTTTGACAAACCCCTTCCGAACTTTTGAAGAAGGTCTTATGCTTTCTTCTTCCGTTTATAATCACCTCGCCTTACCCACTTTTTGGGAAATGATTTGTTGTTATAGGTGCACCTGCAACGTCACTTTTATAGTACCTTGCTTTTTGAAGACAATGGTAGCTTAACACACACTAAAATTTACAGCTCACAGTTACTTGGGCCGGTATGATACTTTCGCGATATATCTGTTACTATATGCAAATAACACGCGGGGAATTTGTGCTGAGAAATAAGCATTGGAGCAAATTCGTCTTTGCTGTTGATGGGTTAGCAATTTTATATTCTTATGTTCTGAAGCATTTGTTTGTCGAATAGCATTCAATAAATTTCAGATGGTTCAAGTTGATTTCCGATCAGATTGATTTTGTGAAACGCGAAAACAGTACGGGCACGCAGACGAGTGTTGAGTAAGCTTTTTCCTCTACCGTATATGGGCAGTGATTTCCCTCTGTTAGTACCACAGTAGGCTGTACGACAATGCTGGCAGTGAGCAGAATTGGATGTTAAGTATTTCTTATTTATTTCAGCGGAAGGACTGTCGGCACGTGACTATCGGGAATAGAAACTTTCAGTGTACAGTGTCATTTTCTGGCAGTTAACATATATAGTAATCAGTAATCGCAGAGCTACAATGCATAGAAATCAGCACTCAGTCTGTTGATGATCATATCTATTAGCCAAACAACAATTGGTTTGTCCTAACGCCGGTGTACGTTCAAGAGACAAAAATTCATGTCCTGTCTTTCTTGTACTTCGCTAGCTACATTTTTCCAGTGCGCCCTGTATATCCCATCTTTCAAATTTTATATAAATGCTCACGTTGGCTTGGTTGTGCGAAGTGTTATGTGGAGAAGAACACCTTTATTTACAATAAAGAAAGCGTGGCACCACATGTCCAATAGAATAATTATACAGGGGAGCCATAATGCATGCTTGGATACAAACATTGCACATAACCATGCATTTAAAAACTCATAGGGGTTGATGGAAGCAAAGACTGGATATCGTAAGGAACAGAAACACGTAGGAATGCAAAACT
>JAARMF010002972.1:7640-23149 GCA_022844705.1 Toxascaris leonina
TCATTTTAGGCGTTCAACTGCTTATTAAAAAATCCACAAAAAATTCGAAAGTGAATCAGAACTCGAATCCGACAACCACTGTATATTCGACAGTTGAACTATCTTCAACAGTTCCTTTTAATTTGGCGCACTAAAAAAGTGCTCAAATTTTTTTCAATCATTCAATTTTTTAGAACAACAAAAAAACTTGACGGTCGTATCCTTCTGAAATTGCCGACTGTATAAGAAATTAGTGAAACAAGTCGAGAAACATTCGTATTTCAAAGCGATGTTGTCTCGCCAATATTTTATACGCTATCATTGGCATATGATTCTTCCTCTCAATATACCGCCTACTCGAGACAATAACTAGCTCGAACTTTAATGCCGATGAAGAATTAAATCTGTTATCGATAATCGGCGACATTTCTTTATTGATTTGGCACGCACCGCGTGATAGATTACAGGTTTAACACCTGACAAAAATGTTGAGCATTAGATGGCTATATAAATGGCCCTGAACATTAGTTTTCATTACAGCGCTCCGCTGCCGATACTTAATTAACTGTTTAGCAAACAAAAAAAATAAGAGAGGAGTTATAAAGGATAAATCTTCTTGTAAACAATGGATGTATGCATTTGCATTCTATGTGTAAGTGTCTCCATGAGCAGACGAGCCTCGAACGTTCGACTATCGAGGAGCCTCCATTCCCGAATCATCTGAAAATTCATCGGTTCCATTAGTATTGGTCCAGAAAATGCCCTCGAGAAAAGAAATGAGCAAACCGATGGATTGCATTCAAAATCGCACTCTTCAGGATACCACTGCATTTTTATGCACTTACTGGTAGTATTCTCCAAAATAAATTACCACTCCAGGTTCAAAGGTTTTTGCCCTCAGTGGGTTAACGTTAACTATTGAAGGGAGAATTTGTAGTTTGTAGGATTGCAAGAAAAATTTGGAAAATCACATAAAATGATTTGTGCATTAAAAATATAGTTTAAGAATAAAACAATGAGGGAAGCATAGAGATGCAATTGACGATAAAGATTTTTCTTCAGATGCCATACGTAGAGAATTCTGAAAGGATGAGCTGTCACTTCGGCCTCTTCAGTCATCTACTGCAGAATGTATAGAATTCGAAGCGATCGCAATCAGTTGCCACTCCCAACTTTCATTTTCCGACAATTCCTGAGTGTGACACTCATTTCGGTGTTATGATGCGACGGTGCTCAAGCTGACGATCAGTTTTGTTGGAATCCTTCGCTATCACTTCCATCTGATAAGTCGAAAGCATAAAGAAAACGTTAAACGAACCCCATGAACAGGCAAATCTCGACTGAAGCTAATTCGACCGACATCATATAGCACAAATTTAATAGACTTGCCCACGAGAGTGCCCTCCTCGATTGTGACGAAACCTATAATATACACTCCCTAAAATCGTCAAGAAATAGAAAGGTTATGCAAAATAAGCATCTGTCTTTTCACTGCCTTCAAAGAGTCGTTTCAGATCAATGCGCCTCTAATCGACCGAATATCCGAAATGCCAAAACTATTGCTGATTTCTGACAAATAAAAGAATTTTTTCGCATCCATATGTCACATCTTATCAATGAAGAAAAACGGAACAAGTGATGTGTTAAGGGACTATTCGCACTGAAACTGATCAACAATTCGTATTGACTATTTCATTCACTCATTTAATAGGAAGAAACGCCAATACGAATCTCAAGTGGTCATTTTCGATGATTCCCTCGGAGTTGAGAGACTCTTGCAACATGCAAAGCTATAAGAGTGAATTTTCGTTTAGAATGCCTAAAACAGGTTTTGTTAGAGTAATACGTTGGAGTGCGATTGCAAATAAACCGTTCGTTTTTTTCATTCCAATTAATTTGACTTAATTTTGCAAAGACGTTTTGGTATTTTAATTATGTGCAACTTTACAAATTGCATTGCAAATATTGATTAGTGAATCACTGGCAGATGATTGAATGATTTCATCAAATATTAGCATCACATTTCAATATTACTGCGCATTTTCTTATTGCAATTTGAAGCAAAAGAAATCTTNCCTCATTGCAATTTGAAGTAAAAGAAATCTTACGCACAATTCACTTGAACTCATATCATAAAAATCTTCCGAAATGTTTTCAAAGTGATTTTTTATAAATAAAATATGAAAAATAAAGTGAAGAACCGCATTCATTCGATTGCTGCTGAAATTTTTCAACGAATTTTTCAGCGAATAAATGAGAATAGCTCCGGTAAGAACACTCACCATTATTCATGACGGTTGTTAATGAGACTTGCTTTGTGTGCGGCTTAATAGCAATATAGCCATATTCGCTATGCAACTCGTCTCGATTGTTTATATCCCATGCGAATGCCCTTAAATATATTCACGCTGAATATGCTTATAGCTTAATCTCGATGCTTCGACGCCTCTAAAGAAACGTTGAGATTTCATTTCGATGCAATAAGTGCTTGATGACTCATGAACATATGAATGTTAAACATCTTTTCATATATAGTGACATCATTATGGTGTGCATTTGCATCAATTTATGAGTCATTTGCAGAGATTGCTCGGTTGGTCGTGAGCGAAAAACGTTTTTTGCAATTGCAATTAAATTGCAAACTGAATCAATTAGGCAGTTGAAATGAATTGTTGTAAATGAAGCAAATTTATGAGATAAATCAGAGCATTGCAAATACTGTTATATGGCAATTGCAAGAAGGAAATCATTTATATGGTGCCATTGCATGAATACTGCGGCTATGCACCGTTGCCGGAGGCGTTATACAAACAAAAAAACGAGTTCACCAAAACGAATCACTTCTCGTGTTCGACTGTCAAGAACGAGCTTGACCAGCTGACCATCGCAAAAGTGAATTAGTGCTCAGTATATTGATAAATGCAGTGCGACCACAATTTTTTCGGTTTCGGTATCACTAGGGTGATTCAAAAAATAAAAAACGATTGAATGATAAATTGCCGTCGTCGACTTAGAGCGACAACCGCATGAAAAGCACTTCAATGTTTTTATCTGAGCAACATTATTCCACAGAGCTGCTACTTTTTCTTCGTCGATTTCCTTTGTCTATTCTTCCAATCGCCTCAAGTGCTTCATTTAGTTCAAGTCTTACATCGATTCTGTGCAAAATTTTAGTCATCAAATTGGTCATTCTCTCAACTGATCTTTACTGCAATCTTTCGCAAAGTTGCACTTACGAAACATCCGCTCATCATAACAACACCAAATCCGCGTGTCTGAATATGCCTCTCTGTCTGCTGTTTTCGCACTTTTGACATAGAAATAGCTGAAGCCATGGTTATGGAAGGTGATGTATATAATCGTTAATCCTCGGATGTCCTCTAACTCACCTTCTGCAGCGAACCTCTCATTTGCCAATTTCGAAGGCAGTTGCAGATATTTGAATATGAGAAAAAGTTCATGCATTTTTGCGCCAATGGATTTTTCATTCTGCATCAGCTCGGTGCAGTTGTAGAGTGGCTAATTTAATCTTATTAATTAAACTATGAATATACTATTTAGTAATTTATACTATTTTTCTATTCATCGGCAATTTATAAAGCTACTCAATTCAGCAAACACAATGCAAAAGCACCGTCGTGCCAACTGTCTGATTTATTTGTTTATTCAAACGCTCGCTTAGGCCACTTCAAAGGGCAAGAAAAAAGCCCTAATTATATCACAAAATAGCGAATCAAAAGACGTGATTAGTAGGCCGAGTCTAATTACAAAATAGGTTTGGTTCAGTAACTGGAAAACTGGTTTGGTTCACACCTGACTAAAATCTCGTTCGGGTTAATAGTAGGATATTCAATTGAATATGGTGATTTATTCGTTCAGTAAGAAAAAAGAATTTGATGCGAAAGAAAATGCTGACTAAGCACGACTTATATTGGCCTTCATTGGCCACATATTTGGGCCAAAAACACTGACTAGGTCGACTGGACAGATACGTTGTCCTTGAAGCCCCAAACGTACCGCCGTGTTCCAGTGAAGTGTGGAATAGCAAAAAAAAATTTTGACCGAGGTTTGAACTGTTAGGAAAAAGCATTTTGCTGGTTTCGTTGTGTTGAGGTGTGAATTCCTGTCTGTGTTAGCATAAACAGCATCGCTGCTTGGCGATTAATTTCACAGACGACACCTTTTCGAGTCTCACGTTATCGGGATTTCGGCTTCAAATCCCATACCCCGTAGGTCTCTGAGCTAAACCAAACAATTGTCAATAGATTGTTCTGACTATTGTTTGGTTTTGCTTTCGACTTTCGATCCCGACGATAAATTGTCAAAACAACGATACTTTCAAAAGTTTCATGAATAATCGATGGCGAGAAGGGATGAAGCGATGAGAAAAGGTGAACGAAGAAGAGCAGTAAAGGCAGGAATAGATAGGGAGATGAAAGACGTGGAATGATTTGCTTCTCTTCTCTCCAATATAAATTCACATCAGTGGCAATTCAGAAGGAATCTGTCACCTTTAATTCCTATAAGACAAGCACACTGATTTGTTGAAGGTGAACCTTACACAGCGTACGTATTTGCGATGACCTGCTCATCCGGTTGATTGCTATGCGATCGTCAACAACAAACAATGCAAACGATCAAATCATGCAGTGTGTCTATCGAATCAACAAAAATGCCTCATTATATGACCTCTAAATGTTGCTAATATCAGCAAAAATGGTCAATGTTTAATAAGCAAGCACAGGCCATGCAGCTAAATGTTTCATTTAATCGTTATATTTCTTATTTTATGCCACATATAAGATACAGTTCGAAAAAATCGTTAAAACTAATAAAAACTTTTATTTTGTTGTTTTCTTTTTTATCTGATTTCAGAAGGGCTCGATTTGTGATAGATGCTAACATTGCAGTTGTCTAGCAATCATTTCCGATAAAGTTCTCGTCGTTTGGGCCAATATTTCTTGGAAGCAACTTCTTAAAGAAGTTTATACGATGAGTGATCGTATAAACGCCCATCAACGTGAAAAATAAATGGGCAAACCCGCAAGGGAAAAAGTTGTTGTGCTAGAAAATTGGCACGTACGCATTTCTGCAAATGGACACACCCATCGAGCAGCGATAGACAAGTTGATGCAAAAATATTATACATCAAAACTTGGGGCTGTATTCATTGAGTGGAAACTCAAAGTTTCTAATGTTCACTCCATTAATATTAATATAAGCGTGCCATCCACTAACTACGACACCAATGGTGGAGTGTATGAGCTATCGCATTTCCCATCATTTAATGGACGCATAAACTTGTGATTTATAGAACATAACAATGAAGCGATCGCTCGTTTCATTTCAGTGGATGACGTATCTCAGTGGCGAATGAGAATTGAATGAAGAACACATATATAGTGGGATATAAATATCTGAAAATATTTATTTGCAACAACTTTGCAAATAAATATTTTCATCATTGGTCTCAACTTCGAAATTGAACCTTTCCACTTTATGCAAATTATATTCGTCGTCAAAAAAAGACTAACTGACGTATAATTTAGTGCTTTGAGAGCGCGCATTCCATTATCGGGTAACGAAATTTCCACTTGTTCGCCGTATGTGAAAACCGGAATGGTGGGGAAGATTGCTTTTCCGCCTGCTTCTGAACGCCAAATACCAAGAAAGAACGCAATTGGCCTCAATACTTCTGGCATATTGCGCACATCAAATCCTGTAAAGCACATCTGCCACAAGTTTACAGTCATTTTTTTTTAAACGGAGCTTAGCGTCTTTTGAGTGGATAAATTTTTGCAATGGAAAGTTGAACTGTTTAGTAATAACATATAAAGCAATAGAATTTTAGACTANATTTTTGCACTGGAAAGTTGAACTGTTTAGTAATAACATATAAAGCAATAGAATTTTAGACTACTTCATTTAATTTCTTAGCTCATCTCATACATTTGGTACAGTAAAGCTCTCTTGGATGATAACACATCATTCCCATCCTTCGGAGGGAATGATGTGCTGTTAAATATGAAATATTTTTTCATATAAATACCAACGTTTATCGGGTGTTCCGCATTCATCGCACGTCTTGCGACAGTTCGATTTCACATAAGGTGCGCGGGTACAATCATGCGCATTCGCAGCCACCCACTCGAAGCAGTGACGATCATGATCGGCACATGTCTCATCTGCAAATTGATTGCATCTCTTTTAGGAATGAAAGGAGGGTGTGGAGGAGAGGGTAAAGAAAAAGACGCAAATATGATGTATCTATATAATGAAGCAAACTGGATGGTAAGGCTACAATTTGATGCACCAATAACTGGACCAAACTTTGAGGTTCTGCACAGAGGACTACGTTCAAGTATTCAAAATATCTCGTAATATTGCTGAAACACCCGCGAGACATCGACGGCTTTTGAACGGCGACGAAGAGTGCTATCCATTCGTTCCTGCTATCACTCTTCGAAGCGGGTGGGGTCATTATTATCTTCAATTGCTTGAACAAAAATAATTTTCAGAACGAAAGCATATTTTCGTTCAAATGAATCTTTATTCATATAAAATAAGCGACTAAACTTCAGTATAATAATGAGAAAAGGGAATAAATGTAGATGTGAAATGGTCAGTTTTGAAAGAAATGAATAACACAAATTATTAAAACATGAACGAAAGTCTCAATAAGGTTTAACAGGAGTTATATAAGATTCTGATATGCTCAAGCAAAATTTTCAGTGACATATATCACTTGTAGGAAACACACTGCAGTATAACTGAAAGGCCGACGAGGAATCAAGCCAATCTTCTATCGTCCTTAGAACTGTTCCAAACCTTTCTCCTGCTTTATTTCACCAAAAACCGATATCCATATCCATAGAAACAGAAATGTTTTTGGATTTCAGCTGTTACTTCACCCATTAATAAATAAAACTGCGACCAGAATTTTTCCTTTCGTTGACGCAAAGGTCGAATAGGACTCTGCTAGGAAAAAACCGTTTCGACGAAAGGAATGAAGGGAATGTCGCTTCGCCTCTTTAATCGAAAATTTTCTTCATACAAATTCCTTTCACTTACTTTGAAAATTTTATGCACAATAAAGCGAAAGATATTTGCGAATTGAAATTGTTCACCAATTAGCCGATCATAACACAAAGTTGATGAGAGTGCAATAAGCAACAACCCTTCCTCTTGGCGACTATCAAAACGATATCAGACCACTAAGAATAATAACCATAAAGCACATGCCATATGCGCCGCCGAATTATTCATGAATTGGCAATCGCACTGCTGCATAATATCGAAAACGTTAATTTTCCTCAATAAGTGTGGGAAATCGTTGAATTGGAAGCATAGAGAAAATCAGAGGGAGTGAAATAAAGTGTGAGAAAGATTCAAGTGTTGCACATATTCACTCTGTTTTGTATCGCAGGACTAATTTTAGAAGTGCTTTTCATACGAGTGCACTCAGACACGATGACCGCTCGATGACCTTGTATAATTCATCATCTCTCTTGCGCCACAGGAATAATTCAACGCAAACTTGCTATGAAGGGCACAAATTTAGACGTAGACAGCACTGAAATTTAAAAAATTGCAGTATGGAGGGTCATTATAGGAAATAAAATTGAAATCAATTGAAGGATATATATAGGCAGATATGCTGAAAATATCAATATGAAATGACGAAAGAGCTCGAAAGAAAGAACAATTGTGATGGATTGAGGATCACATATGAAAACATTGGAGAATATTTTTCGAGCGAAGGGAGCAATGAATGAGGCGACATTTCTGTGGAGTTCAATATTCANAAAGAGAGCAATGAATGAGGTGACATTTCTGTGGAGTTCAATATTCATATGCAAATGCATTCAAATAGAAATGAAATGCACATCATCATATGAGATATCAATAAGCCCTCCATCGTTTATGAGTGTCAGATGCGGAAAGATTTCCTCACAGATGGTTGCTTGTGGTGTATTTAGTGAGTACGGTTAAGGTCATTATCATTATTGTAAAGTTTAATACGCAAATTTCACTCATTGAAAGAGGATCACATATGAAAACATTGGAGAATATTTTTCGAGCGAAGAGAGCAATGAATGAGGCGACATTTCTGTGGAGTTCAATATTCATATGCAAATGTGCTGCAATGCCCAGCAATTCGGTGATTTCTCAATCTCTGGAGAGTAGTGCATAACGCGGATCAAATCGTTCTTGCTACTCATGGAATACAGATTTAAAAACAATTGAGGTATAACTCTGCAGAATTTCACTTTCGCATCCATAGTTTGCACTTGCACATTTTCAGCTACCTTTAAATGCTTGCAAAACTGAAAAAGTTGGGTTAAATCAGCTTGAAGGGTTGCTGAGCTGGAGATGTGTAAACAGCGCGAGCTCGAGCTAGAAGATGTGAATGTAGCACAATGATTGACATAATTTCAAACGCATAGAAAGTGTGCTTAATGCGGACGATCGAGAGCTGTTTAGAGACCACATTCGTGCAGCNCGAAAGCATTCAAAAATGTGCTGCAATGCCCAGCAATTCGGTGATTTCTCAATCTCTGGAGAGTAGTGCATAACGCGGATCAAATCGTTCTTGCTACTCATGGAATACAGATTTAAAAACAATTGAGGTATAACTCTGCAGAATTTCACTTTCGCATCCATAGTTTGCACTTGCACATTTTCAGCTACCTTTAAATGCTTGCAAAACTGAAAAAGTTGGGTTAAATCAGCTTGAAGGGTTGCTGAGCTGGAGATGTGTAAACAGCGCGAGCTCGAGCTAGAAGATGTGAATGTAGCACAATGATAGACATAATTTCAAACGCATAGAAAGTGTGCTTAATGCGGACGATCGAGAGCTGTTTAGAGACCACATTCGTGCAGCTGAAGAATTCCATATAAGAGATAAATCCTTCTTCACGTTTGAAATGCGAACAATTCGTTCGAGACGTTGCAGAAAGATGCAAAAATGCATAATGCAATGATTGTTCAATTTGCATTGCAGTGATGAACCTCTATTGTCTAATGTTGCATTCTTGGCAATGACTTCATCAATGCCATCTTTTTCTTCTTTATCAACACCTTCATTAACGATTCATTTTTTCGACATTTATTGCACACATTTGTCAGACATTTTGAAGGGAGTAACACTGAAAGCCGCAATGACAACTACAAATCCAGCTACATTGTTTATATGGCCACATTAAATTATTTAGCAGATTAAGAGGTCTCCGACAATCGCTCCGAGAATAATAGCAAAACTTCGAATCTCCTACGTATCAGGTTTGCTATTGAACATTTACAGTTTGGATGCGTAAATGCATATGAATTATATACGACTGCAAAGAAATGAAGATGCATATACTTCTAAACCAAACCTGCTTGATGCTTCATGGAACGCCGTCTTAGTCGTCTTATTCGATGTGCTCCAAAAGCATTTTGCTACTCTATCGTGAAAGGCAGGGGAGAAGGCGGTAATTCTTAGAAAAAATGCGAAGTGAATTATATTCCAATTATCATTCCATTAAAAATCAACAAATTAGTTTCCATAAAGTCTAATCCTTGTTGTGGATGTGAGCGGCACATGTGCTGATTTTGGAGCATTTTATTCTCAGCTTAATTATTATATGATGTAATCGCAGTGATTTGATATTTGTTGCTTCACCTTACAAGTGTTCCATTCGGCAGGTTAGTATATATTTTGAGGGAATGAATATGACTTATGAATATTATCTCTTTGTTTTGTGAGAAAAAGTCGGACGTCAATCGGACGTTCCAAAGCCATCGCAAACGTGATTCACTTCAATAACACACAAAATGTTTCATATACAATGAATGAAATATATCATTGTGAAAGAAGGATACCTTTTCGAATCTCTTCAATTGTGTTATTTATGTTTTAGATGGGAGTTTAAGATCAACGTATGTCACTTCGATCTGAATGTTTGATACTTGAATGATGAAATAAATGCAAAGAACAGAGAAATTCTCAATTGAAGATCACAAGTGAAAATACGCAAACAATGATGGCTAAGTAGTTTTTTCGATTTGGTGATATTTTATCGGCTCATGTCAGCGTCATTATGCAAGAAAAAAAACTGAAGAAGAGTTTCTTCATCACACCCAATGCACATCTCACATTCGTTGTGTTCGCTTATTTGCAGCTATTTCTTTCTTAATGCTCAAAATGCGTCGTTCTTTATTTAACATAAAGTGGTTTATTTCCACAACACTAAGCTTTATCAAACGAAGTATCTACTTCCTTGACTATCGAAGCACGCCAACTTTATGCTTTGCTTCGTTTATCCCTCAATTGACTATTTCAAATAACAGAGTGTGAAGCNNNCGGATGGACGAGAAGAGAATTATAAAGCAGAACGGGAGGAATAATTTGTGAACAAATGTAACTGAAGTTATTAGAGATATTGAAATATAATAGCTGACTACATTCCAACATTTATTCTTCAATAAGCATAAAAGAACGAGTTGTATAAAAGCCTTTCAATGCTTACAATCAATCTCACGGCACTAAAACGTGAAATAAGGGGACTACAAGAACGATTTCATACGAATGATGTCATTGTCAAATTCTGCTACATTCAAATAATAGTAACCGGAAGTACAAGTTGTCTGACCCTGCCAAGCATCGACACTACACAAAACTCATTTGCTAACACTGATCGAACATCCAATTTGAGTTTGAAAATGTGTTTAGCGATTCTTGTTATTTGAGTGTTATCATAGCCTTATCATCGCACGATGCAAATATGTTTAGGTTCAAAATGGCATTAAATCATAAAAATGGCTGTCTTCATCGTTACGATAATCTCCGTCTTATAAGTGCTACTTTTTTTTTTTACAAAAAAGCGAACGTAATTTGTAGCAAGCGCGAGTAGTTTCCTTCTGGCTTAGCATCGCTGCAACTATGAGCTCCTTTCGATCTTTCCAAGGTGGTAGTACTCTGAAAGTGTATAAGCAGGTCTAACAGGTATCTCGCACTCACCAACAGGTTTAACCTCAGCTGAGCCTGAAGAGTAGAGATTGATATGCAGAAGAACGACGGCGAGACACGAGAATGCGCTTGACGCCATCGAAAGAAGACGTTCACAGCAATGAGACGTATGTGAAGATCGCAAGCGTTCGGCAGAGTTGTGTTACGCAACCTGTTGCCCGTTCATTTCGGCGTCTAGTAACCGGATCGTTCGGTCGGTCGCACGGTGGGTTTCACTATGAGCTCGAAGCGAACGTCGATGGGAATGCAGAGAAGTTGGCACAAGCTGCAGCAGAAAAACAGAGGTCGCCGTCGTTGTCTTCATGAGCAAGTAGGCTTTCGTGCGTAGCGCTTTTTACCAACGTTTTTCCGCTCTCATCCCGTTCGGTTCACGCGCAGAAAATACCTGTTCCTATAGTGGGCATTACGCACCTGCCCAATCAGCGAAATGTTTCGACCTTACGGGCGAAGAGCACGCACAATTGCATCATCTAGCTTTGAAACGAGCTCGTCTCTTTCTGTCTTTCTGTCTATCTCTGTCTCTCTGCCATTTGTTGAAAGCAGTGATGATTTGAAGATCATAGATCCCAAATACCTTGCAGTGTTGTTGCATGAGCTAAGCCTTTTCAGTAGACATCTGCAAGCTTCGTGGATGTGTTTGCCGATGGGGGCATTCATTGCTTCGAGCAAGCAAGTTATGTCACCGTCAGCATCTCCATAAAATTTGCATATGGTCCACGGGTCTTGCTTTCCATATTGCTATGGCCAGTGGTACGTCGGTTGGTGGCCGGCCTGCTGGCGACGTAGGTTTCGGTTGTTCGGAGTTTCCTTCTCCTAGCCTTTCTTCTTCCACGAAGTACCTGCAAGGCAGCAGGGGCTGCGATCTTTCAGCGAACCACTCAGCGAGCCATGGAAAGGCGGGTGGTGGGTATCAGTAGACTACAACACATCGCGAATGAAGACGTACGTTCTAGATTTGGTGTAAAGGACATCGTTGAAGAGATGTACAAAAGAAAACAAAGATGGGCTGGTCACGTGGCCAGGATGAATGACAACAGGTGGACCAAGCGAATACTTGAATGGTACCCAAGAGAGGTCAAGCAACCACTCGGTAGACCGCCAACAAGATGGAAAGATCTGTTGCGACGTCTATATGGTGTTGCTTGAACACGGCGAGCTCAAGATCGTGAAAGATAGAAAGATTGCAGCTGCATCGATGGAGAGAACGACGAAATCGATGAAATCACAGCTGTTCAAGGTATTCAAGGTATGGCCTACGGGTATTCCTAACGAAAACTTGCAGTGCAAGTGTGAAATTTGCATATTGCATGTATCCAACGAGCACAGTCTCTGTTATGATGAGTGCAACAAGTTTCCTTAATAAATCCGTTCCACTCGTTTGGTGTTTGCCTAACTGCGAACAGAAGACACGACATTTAAGGATGATGACGCACGCTCGAAGTCAATATGCGAAGAAGATTCACACTTTATCAAAAACAATATAGTCATAAGTGGTGTACTATTGGCTCGGGTAGTGCCACTTGCTAAGACCGCTTCTGGAGGGATTAAAGCCACTTTAAGATTCCATTGCCCATCTCAAAGTTTTTACGCAGACTAGCACTGTGTTCGGCTTTGTCGACCTTTTTAGCTCTTGCTAGTGGGGTCCCGAAGATATTTGTGAATCCTCACGTCATTGAATTCTTGAAAAATATGCAAATTTGTCTGATCATCAATCGCTGAATGAGGGTTCAAAGCATGGATGTTGTGTATCATTTCACTTTTATCTTCTATTACTCAGCAATGAATCTTTCTAAACTATTATGCAATAATCAAGCGAACGAGTAACCGAGTCTAGCGGAGCACTCCACCAAAATAATTTAAAGCTGTAAACAATGACAAATTTTCAAATTTGTCTTGCAGCGATTAACCGTTAACAATCGTCTTTTCACTGTAGTTTTTCGTGCAGATTTGGCATTTCCGTCGAGCGGATTTTGCGAAAATTGGTTTATGTGAGGGATTGTGCAAGTGTGAGGTTTTATGCGTTGATATGTAAATATAATCGGTGTAAGCATAATCCTTTAAGCGCTCTCTTCAAACTGTAGAAAGATTTTGCTGTGAATTTGAGTCGATTGGGTCCTTAAAGCGCAACATTTCTTCCATCCCTTTCATCGGAAGTCGTAAACGATCCAATGCTAGCACCAAGGGAAACAAGTTCAGTGCTGTGAAGCTGGAATTGTGAAGCTGTTATTCAGTACGTGGAAATGTTATGCTCTATACCAATCTTTCATTCATGGTGCCATGCTATGACTATCTTCATTTCTAAACTATATTATGATGCATTGTCAATAATTGCATAGCTAGCATTCAGACAACTAGCAGTCATTGCAGGTCGATACGTTAAAAGGCAATGAACTGCAATGAATCTGCTAATGACAGCGGCTCCGTGTCGGATGAGGATACCGATTACTACTTCGGTAAGGCACCCATCAGCTTTAAATTGACACTCTTAACATCGAAGTGTTAGGCGTGATCCTGGGTGGGCGGCATGCACTGATGAGAGACCGGTGCCAAGAGGATGGTTTAATGCACTGTTTAATTTTCACAGAAATCGGTCCAGTCCCACATCCGGATCCAACGCAGAGCAGACTTTAACGGTCATATTTCATTCAGCAATTCGCGGGTCCAAGTGAGCTGAGGTGGTGGAAAAGAAATATTCACTTTGTGGCAGAATTCCTGTGATTTCGTTTGCTTCTTAATAAATGTTGCAATGGCAGTTCGTGCCTTGTAAGAGTACAAAATAGAAAGAAAAGCTGAAAGAAGGCTTCGATTCCATGACCAAGCCCGATAGCTCAAGTCGCTTACGAAAATGAGAGAAGAAGATTCTCGGGAATCAAGCAAAAGCACGTGAATTACAGATGCGCTTCGAAAACGGCCATTCTGTGGAACGGCATCTGACGGTGCAGTAGATTTTGTCCTCTTTGTTTGTAGAGAAATCTCTCTTTGTCATCCTTCCGCATCCTTCTCCCCACTCTATTCCCTCCATCTTTTCTCCTCCGTCTGTGATTAACACCGTTTCAAAGGCAAATCATTTTTAAGGGATTTAAGGGAGTATATTCCCTTAAAGATTAGCACCATTAAACGATTTTAATGTATCTAGCGTTTTGATGCGCTTTTGCAAATTTGCGTTTGAGATTTGAAGAGGTTATGTCTGTGTATCGTATGTATCTGTCAGTGCGGTATTTTAATTGAAGGAACACTGAAACCGCAATAGATTCGGATGAAGCAATACGGCAACTGAAGTTATTGAGTATTTTCAGTATGGCGGGCTGTCATATTAGTTGCTAAATTGGCTCATAGATTCGTTGAGGAGTTACAGAAACGATTTTCACGAGATGGTTGACACGTTTTATTGCTTCATTACGTAATGAATGTTTATCCTGTCGGCTGTCGTGCCATCAGCGAGATTGTGAAGGCGCATGTTGTGCCATCTTCTTAACGCCAAATTTTTCGTTTGCTTCACCTGCTAGAGTTTTTATTTGCGATTCATACAGCCTTTTACATCCATGTTTTCCTTCTTTTAGATGACTATTATGGAGGGGCAGACTTCTGTGGTGAATGCTGCGACGTGGAAACGAGTCGAGAGAGTGACGATCCGGAATACATCGAGTATACTTGCCTCACTGTCTCTCAGGCTAGTTGTGTCTAGTTTCTATCTAATCGCAGATTTAGCACCTCCGAAATGAAAAGATTTATGGCTTCCCTCAAAAAAATTATGAATCGCGAAACAATAAGTATTGAAGTGATGGAACTGTTTGAGTGTTATACAGGATATCACGCAGTTGCGGCGAAAAGAATGCAGTGAGTGAACTGAAAGGTTTCTCATTGGTTTTGAATTAAATCCAGTTTTCAGTCAGTTTTCTAATAAATATTTTTTGCCATCGAAAAAATGCACGAGTTAATCATATTTCNGAGTTTTCTAATAAATATTTTTTGTCGTCGAAAAAATGCACGAGTTAATCATATTTCGTATCCGAAATTTCCCATTTTTTCCTCAAAATTTGAATTTTTTCCGTAATCGAAAGACGTGATTTTAAGTCCATTTAATTCTTAGGTGGAACGTTTGCTAAACGATGTGATTGAGCGTGTTGCCAGCGCGTTGCATATTGCCCCTTCATTGGCTAAACTTCTGCTCCATGTGCATCAATGGGATGAAAGCTCACTTATCGAGCTCTATCATTCAGATCCAGACAATACTCTCATTGGTTGGTTTCGTTTGCTTCTTTCCGCCTTTCTTTAATTAATGTTTATCACTCACATCTCATGTGTAAAATTTCATCTGTCGGATATCCTGCTCTTCGGCTGTTGTCAGCGATTGTTGCTAACAAAACCTCCCTGAAGGGCTTTAGGAAGTGCTGATCAATGCGCTTCATGAGTTTTTTAGTCGTGCACTCGGCAATAAATAATGACTGTGGTGAGAAGAGTGATGGGTTGAGTGGAGGGGAAAGGTAGACGGCAGTTGTAAGATCGCAATATTATTCTC
>JAARMF010002974.1:4201-23128 GCA_022844705.1 Toxascaris leonina
ATGATTCTACTACGAAACACTCCAGTAGATGGCACATAAAAAGAAATAAGCGAATAAATACCTTAGCCAATCTTTCGTTGGAAAGTTTCTTTATTTTAGCGACAAAGAAACCATCGACGTTATGCACGTGAGGATAATAACGTCGCGTAAGGCTCAGTGAAGGATGGAAACGATATTCGCGAAACCTGGAATAGAGTGTGTATAAAAGAGATCAACGTAGCTCCTCAGAGGGCTGCAAAAAAAAAATATAAAAAAACAGAGATGATGATGGTTGTAGTTTTGGGTGAAAGCGATCAAACATTCGTCGAACCGTGCGAGAAATGTGAGCAATCGCGAAAACAATTCATACACATCCAACCTTAAAATGTAACCATTCAGATGTCCCGGAAAAGACACGTGAAAAGTTACAGCAACTTTTTGATCAAAATGCACCTTCCTTACAATGCTCAGCAGTGGCGCACAAAGCAGAAATGCCTGTGATTACATGAATTGGCTGCATAGCCTCATGACTGGTCATGATTCTCCCTCTTCACTCTGTCGAAGTATGAATTTATTGAACATTGCAGGCGTGCTACCTTGCGTTTATATGCGAACCTCGCACAATTATAGAATGTGAGGTGGAGAATGAGAAGTGCTGATCACCTGCTGACAAATATGGTTCACGCGGAAAACCATTCCTGCATCACATTATTGCACAACATATGCAGAAGGCTTTGCTCAAATTCTGCAAAAACGGCAAGCCCTTCTTAAAGGCGTGCAAAAATATGATAATGTAAATGTTACAACTGCACCGGGAACGAGAAGAAAACAGCACAAACTCTTCCACACATTCAAATATGATAACTAGCACACTATCAGTGGTAATAACAACGGCTTTAGCTGATCCACTCGAAACGATGAATACTTATCACAGAATATGACTCACTTCGTGAATCCCTCAACGCCGATTTCCAAACCTGTTGGCACTAGTTTGCAATCTCGTTTCCTCAACAGATAGTCCACTACAGCTTCGTTTTCTTCCACCTAAAATAAAAGCAACATTAGGGTATCATGAAACAGCGGAAGAATTTGTTTCTCGTAATCAACACACATTGCGTCGAGCCGAAAAAAGAACAACTTTTGCAAAATCTCAAGCAGCACTTCGGGCACCAAATGCGTCGTTATTTTGTACGTTGGAGAATCCTCCCTTAGTCAATCAGCCCGGTGCCAAAGTCACTGACTGCGGCCGATACCTTCTGCAATAGAATTGTGCCTAACTGCATGCTATTGAATCAATTCACTGCCTCCTTCGTCTACCCTCATGAAAATCCCTCAACTTCCTCATGCGACTTACTTGACCGATAAAAAAACAAACAAACCAGCACGGAGCATGTCGAATACACAAGGTATCCGCCGGTCGTGGATTTCGCATTGATTGCATCAACTGCAGCCAATATCAATTGTCTTTGAGCCGTATGTCTTCGTTGCACATCCTGGCTGTCACGACTTGTTTTTACTGATTCGTCCTTCCATATGACACCAGTTCCAGAGCATGGTGCATCCAGTAGTACTCGATCAAAGCCTCCAAAACTTACCACTTAGCAGCACATGAAACGAGCACAACTACGCAGGATGCATACCAGTAGAAGCGGACGTCAGAATAGCAAAGAAAGGAAGAGTGGAAAAGCAAAGATATCATCCGAACCTCTAACGTCTACCATAACGAGTTGTGACTTTGAAATGAAATGCACAATAACAGTAACTAGTATGGCGTAAGCAGAGGTTACGATCAATTGTATTTAATAGACGAATGAACACAAATAAATAACGTCATCAAGACAACCTTGCGCCATAATTTTAGCGAACATTTTAGCATCCAAACTGCTAACGACCGCATTATTGATACCCATTCGATGTAAGTTGCCGATCACAGCGCGGCATCGAAGCATCTAAATAAGCGCTTAATGGACCACAGAACAAACAGGCGTGAATTTCCTAAATTAACAAATCGTAACATCGTTGAACGTTCTTGCAGTGGCATTTTTCTGAGCAGTGAATGAGAAAAAATGACTTCGAAGCAATGTCCTTTCCTGTCAGTGTCATGACAATCCAATACTCCATCATGCTCGAAACCGCACTTTCATTTGGTGCGAAAGGAGTGAGGCGGACGGGGAGCAAGGGTGGATGGAGATGCTGACAGAAATTGCAAGCAGAAATAATAGGTCAACAGGACGCAACAAATGTTCGGAATATTGCACACTTTATTCAAGAAACTCTTCAGCCACTTAAACAGATGAAGGGGGAGGGGAAGAGGGGAGATGGAAGGCTTAGCGCAGGATTCATGTTGAATGCGTCATCGCACTCATGATCAGTAATTGAAGAAGTGGCTCGACAATCCCATGTTCAGTAAAATAAAACAACAACGCAATGGCTTACATTTGAATCATTTGCAAAAATGACGCCAGTGTTCTTCATAAGAGCAGCCATATGTGATGTCTTACCCCCAGGAGCCGCACACATATCCAGCACAAGCTCATTGGGCTGTGGTGCCAGCGCCATGACCGGTAGGAATGAACTCAGTCCTTGGATCATGTAATGCCCAGCCAGGTACTCCGGAGTCGCGCCTGTTAAGAAAGCACCTTGAGAAACCAAAGTCGAGAAAAACATCATTCATTCTCAAAGCTTCTTATCATGACTGAAAGAAGAAAAGCTAAAGAAGCATCTGTAGACGAACAGTGGCTTTTAAACATAAATGCCGAGCTAGACAAAACTACTGCGATACAAATCTCTTCCCTCCATTGACCATCGACAAGGAAAATATTTTGCATGAGTTTCATCGTGATTTATCTTTTTTTTTCCTCTTTCCTTTGCGAGATCTACTGCCTACCGCAGGGTTCTGTAGTTGCTGAAAATTTGCTCGCACTATAACCTTCACTAAATGGTATGGCCGACCACCGCGCTACTACAAACGGAGACCGGCCCTTTGAAAACCAACCTGCCGCTAGCATTCCTTCTGCTCTTTCCCCCCCCCCCCCTTCCCCCCTCTCTCTTCTACAACGCAAAACGATTAATACTTGAGAGACTTGCAGTACTTTGATGTACCAGGCTCATATCCACCTCTTTAAAAGTGAAAAAACGGCTTTCACCAGATGGTAGGGAGGCACGTACTCAGTTCAGTTCAGTGCTAACAACCGACTTTCCCGGATGAAAAAACAAGTGCAACAACAGAATTCAACTTCGGCCAAACAACATTTTTCTGCTCTTGAAACCATATGCTCATTGTATTTGAACAAACTACTCCATATTATTATACCTACCCCGATCTCAACGCCGCAAGAAGAAACAAACTGATGTTCCCTTCTCGTCCAACGACAGTAAATTACTTCGAGTCCCACATTTTACCAACATACGCTTTGCAATGCACACCGCTCCATGCGTGTGGGATATGTGTAACTCCCTACTATGCTATCTGTGCATGCTCAACTCTTTTCGTAGATGTGGAGCACAAGGAAGGAATAAGGGCTGAGAAACGAACCAACAGGAACTTGCGAATCGTAAACGACGAGTCCAACCTTCGTCCACTTAGCGGCCGGGTCAACATTCATTCCACTACAAAGCAGCAAAGCAGTCATTCCCTTTCCAACGACATGAGATTAGATAACCAACAAGTATTTCAGGACATCGTCACTTGAAAGCTACAAGTCATCGGTCGTAGTTTACTGCAGCTCCAACTGTAATCATTCATGCCCACACAATGAAAATAAGTGGGAAAAAAAGGCAAACTCGTCATTTGAACCAATTAGAACCACATAATATAGAAAGATTGAAGCCTGCAACTGACTAATCACAAGTCGCAAAGCTCCGCCGTGACCACCAAAAACTGACCGTAGTGAAAGAATGTTTTGCAAAGCCCAGACTCTCAGAAAAGAACGATTTAATCATCCGCTTTTGACCATGTGTGATAGAAGCTACGTGAGAGAATAAACTGCTGCACTATGGCGTCTTCATTGTGGACGCTGCGTAGCTATGAAACATTTTTAAATCATAGTTCCGCATGCTTTTACTTCATAACCTACTGTGGTTTGTACGAAGGATGTTCTATTTATATGCCCCATTTCTACCGCTAGCTCACTCCACAAAGACTCATATGCGCTCGATTAGCTGAATCAATCTGACGATGGCCACTCGTTATTGATTGTTCTTTGTAGAAATTCTAAGCTTGCGATTATCATGATCTGGCGGCAGTAATTATAATAGCAGACCGATTAATAAGCATTTTTGCGAGTCCCCCACGATGGGTTTTCAACGAATTTGTCCTCACTGTGACTGGACGTGGCTGATCATTCGAATCCAAAAATTCCATCAGCTGTAATCACAAAAAAATATACTTCCTCCATCAGCACTAGTATGCAAAACAAATAAAAAATCACCCAGCTTCTCAACCTATCCATCATTAGTCCTGGTCCCCAATAAGCAAATCATATCCGTATTTCCCACTGTAATGCGTCTATTCATCAACGTGCTTATAATCTGCTCCCACAATCCCTCATGTCTCACACCACCTTTAATTGAAAAAAAAAAACAGCAGTGTTCATTTGCCCATAGGACCTAATGGGCAAATCAAATACCTTCCGTCACCAGCGAACCCAAATCGCTCTCTGTTCTAACTGTGCCTTCAAAGCATCCATAATTCTTCATTCGCTATACTGAATGAACAGCTCTAATGACCCACCAAAGAGAACATTTCTCTCGTACAACCGCTAAGTGCTCATATCCCAACACGTTTCTCACATGCACTTGATGCTCATCTACGGCAACGAATTTTAAGCAGTGAAGGAAGAGATACCTCGGAAACATTTGGGAATAAATTCATGAACTTCCCCATAAGATACTCGTTATAGCCGTAATATGAGCAAAGATCCTTCAACAATACAGTCATATACTCTTCCCGACTGCTGAAAAAAAAAGGTGTAAAAAAGGTACATCTCGCTTTTATACATTAACATCAAGCTCGCTCCCCAACGCAAATCACTGCAAAAAAAAGTCCTGAGCTATTCAATTGTTGCAGTTCTGAGGTGAAAAAACGAAACCTGTCAGCACAACGAACGCTTACAAAACAATCCTAACCCACCTAATCAAAACCAATTCACACGAGCTGATCACAAACGCGAATACATCTCTTCAACAAGAATACAGTCACATGCAACGTGCAGAATACAAAACAACTGATTTCCGTAAACAGTACAAGTAATTCATGGATACGCCTTCGCAGCTGCATATATAACCCAATGGTGAATCTATACACGATCACATACGTATTATATCATGAGTATTCCCAAACATATAAATATACCCCACCGGCCTTGCTCGCGCCTGTTCCTGAAATCGCCCAACACCTGGAAGACGTCAGCGATTCGTTGTCTTATGACCTGCAGATTGGGTGCGGCTTTCAGCTCCTGCTCCACTTCCTCTACTGTTGGTAGCTTATACGCTTCCGCGTTTGCGAGATTCAGCTGCAGTTCTTTTTCAGCAAGCTTCCTTAAATAGTGCATCCTATTTCACAACAATACTTTCACTCATTTTTTAAAACCAAATATGAACTACAGTATCCAAACCAATATTGAATTAGATATACCAGGCATAACATGGACACTGCACACTTAACAATTTCCAGAAAGTCAAGCTCAATTTCTGGATGGGGACACAATAAGAGGCAAACATCGATTATAACCAACTTGGTATTAGCATTTAGCCAAATTTCCTCATTTCCTTATATACCGCGGATGTATGAAAAGATTTATTTCTTTCGCTACCTACAAAGCAGTACAGACAATGCGCTTTTACATGCTGTCCGGTGGTTTAATAAATCGAAAGGTAACAAGACCACCCAATACTGAGTCCTTTTCCAGTGCGTACACTTTACTTTCATTTCAAACGCTGAAATTCATCGACTGCGCCACATGTCGAAAAAAAGACGACGATGCCATACTGTCATCATAATGTGCATCCAACCCATACTGTCCCTTCAAGATAGATAATCATACTTCTTCGGGTTACTGTTGCTCCTTTCGAGGAAAAAAGCTGAAAGCCAAGAAAGCAAGGAAATCGGTCAGTGGTGATCACATTGTGACCAACTTTTCTAAGCAGTAGGTGAGCGGACCGGCCGGGTGAGCTAATGGATCCCTATGACCGTGGATCCAGCCATTCAATGATATAAACCCCACCACTCTGCGCCCTGTATTTATCTCTGCCCTCAAGCTAACGATGTCTCCACACTGATCTATGGTACACTTTAATTACGATCATGGCACAAAGTAAAAAAAACGCACTCGTTTTCTGCAGCCCTCTTCTCTAGTTTCATTGATTTCTTTTCAACTGGAAGCCTTTCACTGTCGTTCTCATCCGACGAAAAATCATCTCGATCCTCAGCACTTTCACTTTCTGCAAGAAAATTTGGAACTGCATCCAACTCATGTTTTCAAAGCACGTAACATACGACATTACAAAACAAGAGATAATTCTGTTACTAAACAGCTCAACAACATTTTGGTAGTCTTATCAAAGTCGACAACAATGAAAGACCTAATTAATCTCAGGTTTTTCAGAAAAGAAACATGAGTACTGTTACGGTCGACCATTGCAGTACTTGCGAGTGAGCAGACAGCACGATCATAAGCTACCGTAGCCGCACCGATCACAGAAACTGCACTGCCCAGACATCCCATAAAACCCAACTTCGCACATACCGGCGTATTTAAGTGCTCTTCAGTCTCAGATACAACGTAACCATTCAGAGATGCATATTATGTTTTAGAGCATGTGCAGACATAAATAAAAAACGTGAAAATAACCTGAAAATACTTTCACAGAGATAGTTTCTGACTGCAAATTGTAGCATTCGACTGAAGAGGGGCAAGACGGAGCATGATATGAGGCGTGCACAATTCTTCGTTATAAGAGGAACTTTTAACAAGTGCACTCATCAAGACATCATTAAATACTTATCAAGCGTTTGATGAAATTACAGAGCACTCTGCAAGTGCGGCGTTACAAAACATCATTACCGCGAGAAGAACCGCGGTTAGCATATGCTCATACCGAATCACTCAAAAACGCTCTCCCCTCCGCACTATCACCGAAACGAAAAAGACTCAAAGTTCATTGCATCATTGATTTCTTTGAACTGAACGAGTTTAGAAAGCTAAGGACCAACATGTCGGATTCCAGACAGCATCGTACTTTGCAAGCATAATGACGAAAAACTTGTACGAAACTTTCTGGCCAATGTGAGAATTAATGTCGCCCTCTGAAGGCGTATTCTGTTACCATCAGCCGAAAAAATGACGGCGGATACTTCCAGCAATCAAAAGCGTTAAGTGGGAAAGAGGCCAACATAACTAACCATCAATGTCATCGATATCAAAAGTGCCGGATTTTGCTCCACTCTCCTCATGCGAATCCACTAAATCATCCTCGTCCGACTATAAAAATTATTACTGCTTCAAGCACACAGGCTGAGTAAAACAATATTTTTGATTGCCATGTTCTTATTTTACATCAGCCGCATAGCTCTGTGACCTAAATGCTCAAGCCTAGACACAAAACCTAGATGCGCCAACTTATCTGATCAAAAATGTCCCGTGAAATAGAATCTGAAACAAACCTCCGATATCGTTATACAGTCTGCATTTTCGACACATCAGTACCATTTTCACCTGACGTCAAACAATCCGTTGCAAACGTTAACGCAGAAGGCTGTTCCCAGCATAAGCATACTACCTCCATCCCCTTCCCTTCTCCTCGTATCAACGTGTTTCTAGCCTATAACGCACCAATTACAATCAACACTCACTTCAACTGCAGGATCACAACCGCAACTACTGAATAAATTGGTACCTTTTTCCATAAAGAGTGGAAAAATGTGTCAGCTTAATTAGCGGGATCTAATTCAAACCGGTATGCCACTTCAGAACCTCTAATCTGTGGATGAAGGGAGATTCTTTCGTCCATCACCAAATCCAAATTTGTGGGCTCAACATTTGCGCGAGCGGGCAAGAAGTTGGTACTTTTTATAGCCTTGTAAAAGTAGGTTCAGCAGCTCACATCAACAACCTGCCTTCCAAACTCTATTGAATCGCAACACGCAGATGCTCTTCCCCTTCCGCCAGAATATGATGACCCTTCATTCTCTCCAAAACATGTGAAAAGAACTAGTGTCCCAATTCTTTCGCCGCTCTTCCCATTCCCCACAGTGACAGCAATAAAGGTTTCTCATTGGCCCTTCAGTCTTTTGGGCTCAATCGCCAACGGCGAATCGCCATACTTTCGAAAATATCTCAACTCTCGTCTCAAGCGTAATTGTGACAATGTTAAGAAACGAACGCCTCAACGAGCACTAGTGCGCAACCCTTCCAAACAGAAAGCATAGAAAGAAGCAAAAACGAACATCCAAAAGCAGCATAGGTTTCTGGTCTCTTTTCTGTTCACGAACTGCCTTCTTTATCCGTTTCTTTCCAAGACTCTCGGACGCTTCCTGCGATGAAGTTGTTGGTTTCAATCGCGGCGATTCCTGCCAAGGAAACCGCTATCAGTGGACGAACATCCCTCATCACAAAACTGCCAATACCCTACTGTTTGAAGCTGTGCTGTTACTTAGCCTATACAAACTTCACCTACAATAAACTATACCACCAAATGAAGTCGTCGTAACGAACGTCGAAAAACTGATCCAAAACTCATGTCAAATAATATTCAGCATTCATGTTAATGTCACATAAGCAAAGTCACCCCATTATGCCACGCTCTAATAAAATAATTTTTAGAGTGTGTAATCAGCATAATAGCTAATGAGCAAACCAATAAAAAGGTTGACTATATGAAACATCAGCTGAGCATAAAAATACAGAAAAAAGTGGCAACTTACAACATGGAAACATTAAGTGCACCAGGTGTACAAGCAGTAATGGAAAAGAGCTTTTTCACCTCTGTTTTTTCTGCTTTCCTCTTCTTCCTTTTCCTTCTCAAGTCCATACTCGCTTTCAAGTTTTCGCCTTTTTCAGAGAACGTCTGGAAAATACAATCATTTTACACTTTAAGAGCATTGTAAATACTTCAAAACACCGAAATACTCAAATCACAACACCCTACAATGGTAAGTCCCCACAAACACATATTCACTGAAATGTCAAATTAAAAGAAAACGCTTCCATTAATTACCAAATGGTCAAAGCAGAAATATCAGCAGAGATACTATTAGAAAGTCGCTTTACAAAATAAAAAAGTGCAAATAACGTAGTACAACGCAGCCACATGTGTGAAAGGATAGACTGCAAGGAAATGCCGTTAACTGGAAGAAGATATACCACCATATTTTCAGCCATCGCACGATCTCCGCCTCACCTAAGCTTATCCCTTTCGGGCGCTCTCCACCTTAGGAGAAAAAAATGAGGACAAAACTTATATGAAGCAGAAGTTATTGAATGGTATGAAAATGCACCCCATAGACAAGATTTTCGATTTCACGTTTTTTCATTTTCAACGAATGATCGGAAACAACAACAACAGCAGCATCAGACTCCATGGCTTTTTTCTTCTTTTTTTTTTTCTTCGCATTCACCGAAGCATTCCATTGAGTCGGAGAAAATGCCTGAAAGCAGACGACTTTACCTGCTAAGCATCCGCGACTAGCAAAAATTCAGCAATTTACTACGGATCGTTTCATAGCAGCTGGAGGGGACCAAGGCATGAAAGCTGCAACCCACCAACGCGTTTCAAGTGCATGGGATGGAAGCACTCGTACTAAGAGCGCCCGCTTTCTCTGCAATCGGGCGGTAGTACAATACGAGGACTATAATGTTCAACAGAAGCGTGCAAATTTTGCAGAAGATTTCACAAACCTCAGCCGGTAAAGCGCGGAAAACTAAGTCGCGTAAACCAGTACAATCTGAAGACAGAATAAACACCAACCAGATCCAACTTCCTCCTTTTGCCAAATTTTTTAGGGGCCACCTTGATCCCTGTTGGCTTTTCGTTCATCACAGTCATCGCGTTTAAATGAGACGTCGAGTCTGTTTCACCTGCAAACCTACTTACATATTGCACACATTAAAAATATGCAGAAGGTGCGATTGCTAAGAAGACTACTATCGTCTCGATAGGGCAGAATGTACCCCTCATGGCCATGGATGGACACTATAGAAGAGAAGCTGGGCACAGCAGTTGCGAACATCGAACCGGCGAACGCTCGTTTGTACGCATCGCTACGGTAACGAGCACTTTACACGATGGTTATGCAATCGTGCAATGCTAGAACTATGCAAATTACTATAGAAATGTGCAATTTTTTTCTGACCATTCAACGACCAACGCCAAATAATGACTGCATGCAAATTTTCGGCTCTATTGACGAGGCAGTACCCTTACTAAGTGTGCCCAGTTTCTCTGCAATCATGCAGTGGTGCAGTGCTAGAACTCTACAAGTTGTAACAGATGGGTGCAACTATTTGTAATCATTCAACCAACAGATAATGGAAGTATGCAAATTTTTGGTTCCAATTACGCAGTGGAAGTAATTTTCCTAAATGCGCACAGTTTCTATCGGTAATCGTCGTCGTTCTCACTGCACAACTTCATCGTATGTTTTCCTGCAATCTTCCTTTCCTTACGTGTGATTGACTTCTTCAATCTTCAAGTGATGTGTCTCGTGATACCGGTTTACGATGCACATCTCAAACTCCTTTCATTCTGCTGTTTTTCTAAATAACTTGTAGATATGACTTGAAGAGTAAACGGCTTTCAAATACGCCATCCCATGACCACCATCTCCACACCTTCGCAAACGCATCTATTGGCGAAAGGTTGTAGAAAAAGTCATTACACTTAGTAAGGGTACTGCCTCGTCAATAGAGCCGAAAATTTGCATGCAGTCATTATTTGGCGTTGGTCGTTGAATGGTCAGAAAAAAATTGCACATTTCTATAGTAATTTGCATAGTTCTAGCATTGCACGATTGCATAACCATCGTGTAAAGTGCTCGTTACCGTAGCGATGCGTACAAACGAGCGTTCGCCGGTTCGATGTTCGCAACTGCTGTGCCCAGCTTCCTTGCCGGCAGAACATCCGCCATGTTGCATCCACGGTCCGCCAACGTTGCACGGTGGTGAGTTAAGTTTCATCATACATTCGAATGAGTGAGACGCCGTTGGCCCATTAATGTTGAATATTACTAAGTAGAACCTATTGGGCCTTTTATCCTTTCGCATCATACGGTTTTCATAAACGAGCAAGGCCTTTGTTTTCTACGTTATAATTCAGTGCCTTCTCTGGACGGAAGCAACTTTTCGAAACTGCCATGAAAACACGTACAACGTCTCTCAAGCACCTTGCATTGGAACCACTACTGGCGCGCGATTGCCACATTATTTCCACTCTCCCAATGTCGCAGTATCCTTACACAACGTACTGCAGTTGTGTCAACATCTATAATATGCCTCGGTTATCTTAACCTCACTGTCGCGGCGGGATTTCTCCACGTTACCCAGCAGCGCAATGACTTGCGCCATGTCGTCCAGCGTGCGGTTTTGCAGCAGCTATTGAAAGAGGGAGGGGACGTACTATAATTATTATGAAAAAGAATAGTTATGAGCAGTATTTATAAAGAACAACGATTCGAAATACAATACGAAAGTCTGGAAAAGTACAGTTCGGAACTTGGAAAATCTGCTGCATCGGCTGCTCTATATATTGCTGTAGCAGCGAGCACAAAAGCTGGTAGAAGAGCTACTACGTTATCTGCCATAGTAGTTATATCGGTAACTACCAAAAAGGCATAATTAAATTGCTTTATAAGAAATAATCTGTTACCTTGAATACTGTATCATAAACCGTATTATCTGGGTTGAGAAAAAAAAGAAAATTATAGCACATTAACCAGTTAACAACTGCCATTACAACGTACCCTAACAGCACGGAATACACTTTCCGCATGACCTTCTTCAACGGTTTTTTATTTTACTTTCATACTAAAGTATGGAAGTATGAATGGCAAGAAGGAACATTGTTCGCAGTGGCACTGTTTAGATGTGATCGAATGGTTTCTTTCGCCTATATGCAACCGACTTCAAAGATATCAAAGGACATCGTCAGATCAAAGACATCTTCGAATACCAAAGCCATTGGGAGAGTTACTCGTGGGATCTGTTAAACCACTTTCTATGGGAAATAGGGGAAGGATGGGGATGGAGTTAGAATTATCGCGACAGCATGGTATTGGGAAAGTGAGAAAAAAGCCGCTGGTTGGTTGCCGAAACGATTTTATGAGAGCGTTTATACCAACTACTATAAACGGGCATTACCGCTATCATACTAGCTACTATGCTTGTTCAAATAAACCAGAAGGCGAGCTAAAAAAAGGTACTGAAAATATTTCTCTTGTCCTATTTGTTACGAAAAATATTATGGAAACTTCTTCTAATGTCTTATAAACAATTCTGAACCAGATGTGGTATCACTTCGGTGAATTTTAATTTTAAAGTTTTAATTACAGTAACCTTCAAATCGCCAATGTAAACGTGTTGAAGACTCTATGCAGTAACTTCCTTCTCAGTCAACCATTCTTTTCTTCATTTTTAGAGCCACTGCTTGAGGATGCAATCGTTTGTCATTATCAACTAATAAGCCTAGATGCAAATATATTTTCTGGAGTCGATGAATCAATCGCATGTTCAAGAATGCTTGGCTTCGAGTACAAAATTCGGTGTGATTCTCGGTGATGCGTGATCGTTCGTTAATGTGACGGCGATCAATGCAATTCGGAAATGAAGTTTTGGCTCAATACCACAACAGATCGTACTCATCACTCTCTGTGCTGGATCAGTAGAACCTTCCCATATAACACAACGTTCTCAACGACATCGACCTGTTATTAGACTACTGTCTACAGCAACTGACTGAGCGAACAGTAAAGTGGGCGACTAGCTTGATAAATGAACTTCAACAAATTGAAATATCGTGTTCATCATTTGGTCTTCAGATCTTCACGATACGCGGTCGTAATCTCCGGCTGGTCGGAGAAAGATGTGGAGGATCACTCAGTCTAAGTCAGCACACAAGTTGGCTGATATATTAGCTGGCTCAGCAACCCCCTGGGTGAACACTAATTAAACACGCAAATAACATGCAAGCGATGAGTTGGACATATGCGCAAACACCAACAGTTGTTCTATATTAGAGGTACTATGCTTCCCTGTTTAGCTGAGCTTCCGTGTTTGGAACCATCACAATCAGAGGCACGTTAGGGAGGCATAAGAAGGAAGTCTTGAGCTGCTCTTAATCTTCGAGTTGCATGCATTCTTAGCACGGAAATCAAAAGGCGGTGACATTTTCATGGGCGACATTTCATTTCCCACTGGGTAACATTCTTGTATTTGAAATTTTCTGCCAATTTGCCGAACTCATTGCGCCAGTACGCAGATAATCCTCTCACCATCTGCCAACTGGAATTCGCTGTGAGAGAACAGCTTAATCGCGAGTTTCCCCTAAGGACACGTATTCGGGATCGAGATAAAGAACAGAGGGTCAATTGGCGAAGAAACACCGTGAACGCTAATCAAAGTAATTCATCGCTAACGAATTCAGCATATGCGTGTGCAGGAAATATCATTGATCTCATTATTCAAGATATCTGAAACGATCTTCAGCGGAATGGCAGGTAAGTTAGTGCTTTTTAAAGGGTAGATTGGAGTGCTTGAAAGTTCACAAGTGGTTTCATCGAAAGTTTAAAAAACCTTGAAATAAAGGAACCTCTCTAGCATTACACCCTGTTAGGATGCGAGCAAATCGAATGGGCATAAAAGATACGACATGATCGAACGCCATTTTACTCTTGGAAGCGAGAGATGGGGAGGGGAGCTAGCGGGAGAGGAAGTGAGGTACCACATCATTTACACATGCTTAGTTGCGAAGAGTTGAACCTGTAAAGGATCTGCCGTGCAAAACGATGACCCACAATGCACACAGCATCCGCTCGTCGTCGATCTTACCCCTCCCCTACTCAAATCCCCAAAAGTTCTATGTCTTTGCTGGTATGAAAGATGGAGGATTCAGAGGCTGTGCTTGGAAAACTGACTAGAAAGCCGGACTGGAGGAAGTGGCGGAGAACACATACGATGCCGCCTCGACTCACCTGTATTCTGCTTGGAACACTGACTGAACATGTCAAAGATTCAAGTTGTGCTACTGGGTTAGTTCGCTTCTGGTTGGGTGACGTTTCCGACCTCCACACTATTTCGGACCAACCTCCTGAACATCGTTTCCGACATGAACAAATTCCAGTGAGATCCTGCTGAGCTGCTGAATAGCAAATTGTCATTGGAATTGTTTCCCCTGTGCAAAATGGTAGCTTCTTGGCTTCATCGCGACCTAAACCTTTCCTCACCATATACAACTACTGACCTCGGTAGTTTGCAGTTGCATTTCGAAAATGTTCGAAAATGCTCTTTTCTCCAGAATGATAAACACGTATCGTTAGATTTGCATCACTTCTCTTGTTTACAAGGCTTTTTCATAAATGTTTCCACATGAATTCTTTCATCGACACTTCTTTCACGGCCTTTCATAATTTCTGAATATTTTAGTTGCTCTCTTAGGCAAATCTGGGATATCCCAACTGTCGAAAAAGGATAATTATAAACAGATGAAGCTAAAAGAATTGAAAACTTTACTGTTAACATGAAACAAGGGAGGAATAAGACGATGGTGAAATATAAAAAATAAATGGTGAATTGACTGAGTGTACGATGCACTTGAATAAATCATATGAAAATAAACTATTATCACATAAAAATAATCATACTATAAAAGAATTAAGTGCATCATTCAGTGTAAATCACGGAAACCACTCAAAGTGAGGTGCAGCACTCTGAGTACATCAAAACGTATTTTGCAAGCAATACTTTGCATTGTTCTCCATTTTGGTGCAAAAACCTTCAAAATAAATTCTGCGGCTTCTGCAAATTTAGGGAGCTGCTGCACCTCACATAACCGTTGGCGCGAAACACACAAAACAGCTGCGAGGACTAAAATGTCCATCAAAATGATATGACGTGCTCGCACGATTGCAATTCCTCAAAAGCAACACCTTTATCGATGCGTTTGCAATCTAACGTTGCATGCTAATGTCACAAATCCCCGTTTAACCATATCACAACGACATAATGTTCATCGATGCAAAGAATGTGCAATTCGGCCCACCAGAGGTGGCTCACTGAAATGAGTTCTTTCGAAAGTCGCCAGATTTCAAAGATGAAATACGGTTTTTCTTTTGCAAAATCTTCCGAATAACTCTACATTCTTGCACCACATAAATAAATATGGCTCAGGGGTCACCCCACAAATAAACTGACTGCGGTGAAAGCCATGCGAACATTGCAAAGATCAGCCAATAGAAACGAACGTTTGAAAATCAACGAGTTTTCCCCAAAATGCTCAATCGAAAAGCGCCATTAATTAAGGCGTGCGAATGGCCACATGAAGGCGTTCAATGATGAGAACGGGTATACTTGCCCCAAATGTGTAACACGAATACGGACGCGATGAATACCAAACTCATCACCAACACCGGTACTGGTCCAATCTTTAGTCCCGTTGCATCCTCGGTGTAGAAACGCCATAAACCACCGTTGTTCACACCACCAGACCGTGCCGCCCGTGCAGCACCTAAAACTATTGATGCGCACTCAATCTGATAATGTTAAGATGTTAGCTGACGTTGAAAAGTTAAATATAACGTTGAAGCAAAATGTCAGAGTAATCTTCGCTTATCGGGGACAGAAAATACGGGTACTAGACATCTGACGAGGATCACATAAGTGATAAGAGAGTGAACAAGTTGCTGCATAATGCCGTAAAACCTTGACGATGCAGCTGTCAAATAAACAATTTGTAACAACACAGGCCTTTGATAACCTTCCTGTCCAGCAGCAGCCAATACGACAATTAGCTGTTAGCTTTACTTCAACCAATACCTTCAGTAACTCCTTTGCTAAAACTCAAAGGAAGCTGATCTACCAATCTCTCGCTGAAAGAACGTATGGACAATCAACATGGGCCTCCACATTGCTCTGTTGGAGGGATCCACTTACTGAAGTGAATTTCGAAGAATCAACTTTTCAAATAATATCAGTGAAAACCGATTTCCTTGCAATAACTGGATAGGCTTCCCTTGCCCCGCTTCTCATATGCCTCAACCTTCTACAGTCTCCCCCTTTACCTTTCCACATCGTCATAACCCTCTAATTAACGTCAGCTCATTCATCAACGCCCGCATGTATTCAACCATTCTTGTGACTCTTCGTGTGGCAAATTTTCGATATGATCGACAGCTTAGATGAAAGCATGAATTAATGAGGCCAACATAAGCCATACTTCGAACAGCCCGGAGAATACAGCTAATGTTAGGCAATCACAGCAAGCACAAAAACGCGATGTACAGCACAGTTGTTCTCAAAGATTACGTTTAACACTTTTCTCCGGCCTCTTATTCGTACAATGGGGACTGCCATCAGCGTTACATGAAATTTTGTCTGAAAACCAATCTTGCTGAGGACTTTCAGAGATTTCAGTAGCTAACGCAGCAAAAACCGACCGAAAACAACCTCAGAAATACTTTCGAAGCAGAAATGATAGGAATACTGGAAATGATAAGAAAGCACAAACTGGAAGAAAAAGTGAGTGCTGTTTGGTCTACAAACAGCATTTTAGTTTTTTTTTTATACTGTTAATACACAATGCATGAATGAACATAGTTTATATCACCAATATTAGGACCATTTTCTGAGAGTAACGGGTGAACAATACGACTACGAAGGGGTTTGCTTTAAACGCCTTCGACATCGACGCCGTTTATCCAAGAACATTTGTAAGCATTACAGTGGCGTCTTACACGAAGTTACGCGTGCCACACGGTTGCACATATCAAACGGAGTCGACTGGTGCCTAGACTGTGAAAATCTATTCCGAGCAGAGATATGACCTTGGTAAGTTTAGAGTGCAGGCGGTGCCGCGCTCCGCACAGCTGCATGCATACACATATTACTCGCTGCACGCGTCACTGCAGTAGGGAAAAAAATGTGTATTTGTCTCGTGGAGTCAATGGTCTTCTAGATTATGAAAATATGCACATCTGGAGCTGAGATATGAGCTCGGATAATTGGCTAAGCGGTCAATATCGCGCTCGGCACGTCAGAAATAATCGAGATCAGTCTGAGTAGTTCGGTCAGATAAATGGTTGCCGAGATACAACCCGCTAACACCCATTTCAACACATCCGTATAAAAATCCCTCCTTTTAGCGGCCCCTATTTTTCTGAATTCACGTAAAAACCATCAACATAGCAAACGTTTGTGATCAGCTCATCGAGTTCTATCGTTCGGTACTAAAGCCACTGAAATCGGCAACATATTTTTTTCGAATTTTTCCCTGTACCCCTAGGGGCTGAGAAATCGCGACTTTTGGAGTGCGGATCTCGGCTGCGGATAAACGCTCCGATGTCAGCCGAACGCCTAAGAGGAGATCTCGGTGACTCATGTCGATATCTCTAAAAAACCACATACCAGGTTCAAGTACGAGCCGAGATCGAGGACGCTCAAAATAGCAGAAGTCGAGATTTCAGACTTCCGCCAATCGAATCGCGGTTCAGGTTGTATGACCAATTTCAACCCTCGATATATTATTTGATAGAGTACTGAATGCTGAATTCAATAAAGGTTTCTGCTCGATTGGTTCACTTGCTGCCGAGATAGAGAGCTTTTATTTCCAATTTTATACATTCCTATATGAATTGTATTTAAAAGCAACAGAAAAAAGAAAAGTGGCGACCTGAAAACAAAACGCAGAAACAAGCCACGGAACGAATTTGCAAATACTGCAGGAACAAGTGGTGAAAAAAAAAACGCAAATTCCTTAGAAGAATAAACGAAATTGACTGCATATGATTTACTTTAGTATTAGGATGGAGGGTAAGGGAGGTTCCGCACCCCGTCCGATCCTTTGAACCCCCTGCTTCGACCAGCGTGCAGCTAAGGATTGGCGCTACATAAGCTGAAGCGAAGACTTGAGAAGATAGAAAAAAAAAACGAACGAAACCCCCCGATTACAACCGTCGCTCTCGACCGCAAACGATAAGTGCTACCCATTGCTTTCTCAGCGCTTGCGCTGACCCGCCATTTAGTCGCCATACGTTCAACGCAAAAGGTGCACCCCCACCCCATCCCCATAACTTTTCAGTTTTCGGATGCTTTGACCCGCTGCTTATGGCTGCTGGGTCCAGAGGAGTACAACGAAGCCAATCGCGCTTAAATCTGTTCACCCGTTGCCGAGACATGGCCCCATAAATATCTCTTGAATACACTTGTATGGAAATCCCTCGACCTGGCGGCCCTTGCTTCCTCACTCTTGCAAGGCCCCTCACGATCGAAAAATTGCAAATTTTGAAGCGTCATATCCCGGCTACTTCTCGTAGCAACCCACCCTAAACACCACTGAAGAGAGATCGGCCACTGTCTCGAGGTCATGAAAGCACCACCCGCTTGCCTCAAGAAACAGCCGACGTCGAGGATCCCCAAAATCGAAAAAATCGAGATCTCAAGACTTCTGAAGGACCGATTTGTGGTTTACCGGCCCTCTTCGATTTCAAAACTGGACGTCCCCTTCGATAGAAGATTGAGAGCTGAATCCGACAAACCGAGTTTCGGCTCGATTGGTTCATCCATCGTCGGGCTATGATCCTTTTTAAAAACTGTGTGCTTCTCTCCCTTTCCCGTACTCCCTCCTTGCATGATGCATGTTTCGGGTTCCCCATTATAGGTTCTGGGAAACAAGATAAACCACCCGGTAAAGCATTCGTTACTGGGCGAAACTCCATGAGCCTCATCCCCGTCCGCTCAAATCCCG
>JAARMF010002976.1:8116-20492 GCA_022844705.1 Toxascaris leonina
TAAAATAGGCCCTCATTTGCTCTGGTCTTGTGCCTCGAAATCCAATATTTTGCCGTACTAAACTACGCAACAAATTCAGCTCTCTCAGAGTTTAGGTGTCGAATATTAGTGCTAAGATTTGAATTGAAAGAAAGTTGCAATGATTCAAAACTTCAGTTGCATTTCGAAAGGATGTCGAAGTGGGACAAGTTTGCACTTTAAGTTTATTAATAGTTGAATGATGAAGACAACCATCTTCAATCTATTGATTTCTTTTTTTTTCCACTCATGACATTTCTCCAAAAAAAAAAAGATAATGAAGTGTATCTCAACGCCACTTCTTCAGTTAGCTCAAATAATTTCATTTCATTCAATCTTTTCACAGACTATTCTTTGTCAAATGCTTGAGAGAAGAAAAAATTCTCTCTCTCTTCAAATGAGCAATAGAATTCTTTCATCATATTCTTATAAACGTTGATATTATCATCGCTATTATTTTCAATTATTACCGTTGATTTTAATATGTAGTTATGTATTTCCTTTGTCATCAAATAATAAATGAAATTCCCCGCATATTTTTCCTATAAAGATATTTATTCAAATTGGAAAATTATATTTCTTTGAGCGTTATTCGAGAATATAAGTGAAGCTAAATAACAAAATAAATAAATAAATAAATAAATANAAATAATTCAATAAATAAATGAAATCAAAGCCATAGTATAGTCGACGAAGAAATACTTTTCATACTTTTCAATTGCTTCGTATTAGTTGCATAGCGGAGCATTTCATTTGATATTCATCGAAATTGCTCTTAGAAACACTTCCGCTTTATGCACGAAAAATCGCTTTCAACTTATTTATTGATGAGCTTTTGCGATAGCGTTCCATTTTTACTGAATTCACTTTGATGAAATGAACTATTGTATCATGTCATTGTTTCTTTTTTCTTCGCATGCGAAATACACTTTAATCGAATGCGAACTTTAATTGCATTTGGGAATTAATATTTCGAGGTTTCAAAATCTCATAGAGATGAAAAGTTTTCATAGAGGAACGTTGATCTCAATGCGCGTTCATTATAGTCATTTGCACCATTTGTATATCGATTTCGTTTATTTGGCTCAACGATGGATCATCTTTAATTTTATTTTCTTTGAAGCTAATATTGAACAACACTTGAATAATATCATCATATTTCAGGAGCCTATAAAATAATAGGTCACTGCAAAAGAATAATCGGTAAGCGATAGCAACACCTCAACAAAAAGATGGATGAAGCAAACGAATTATCGCTAACACCACAATTTATACGTATGAGTACTCCAGAAGGTCGTAAAGCTTTTCTCGAGATCATGGACGATGCAAAACTATCGAAAGCGAAATTGGAGAAAGAGGTTAATGCATGGGCAGAGCATCAAGGTGGAAAAGTGCTCGTAAGTTTTTGCTCTATTCTACATGAATATTGCATTTATTTCAAAGTTTTTAATATCTGTGCTGTAACGTGCGCACTCTTGATTCCATCATTTCAGAATATAGACGTGCACTTCCGGAATATACGGGTGTACTTCCGGAATATAGATATGCATTCCCGGAATAGAGACATGCACTTCCGGAATATAGACATGGACGTCCGGAATAGAGATATGCACTTCCGGAATGTGGACGTGCAATTCCGCTCCACTAACGCTTAGAAATCAACGAACGTAATAGTTATACGTGTTCACCGCAAACCTCTCAACATCATCAACTTAAAGTTTATTTGAAGCCGAAATTAAGTGCGAACGTTTGCTCATGTAATCGTCGTTGTGTAATTTTGTGCTAGACCACTAAAGCTATTCATAACGGCTGCCTCAATCGATGTATTCGTTTTTTATGAGTGTAGAAAAAATATTTTCTTGTGTAAATTAATTATTTCTAAAACTACTCATAAAAATTACTAAATTTATAAGTGAATTACCTGAGCCGAGTGAAAAAAATATCCTTCGGGAAGAATTTTCGACGAATCAAAGAATAAATAAATAAATAAAAATACGCTTAATTATACAATAAATCAATCTTGTGAATACTTTTGTTTAGGTTTCTTTTCAAATTGAATGAAAGAGATTCTTAAAAAAATCATGCTATCAATAATGTTAATGAGTTATAATGTGCCAATCGATTTATGCACACCTAAATGATTTAGGTAGTCGAATCAGTTCAGCCGCATTAATCGATACCACGTAGTTCATCTCTTCGTTGAAATATTAGCGGTTGGACGAGTATATAGTTTGGTTGTTTCATAAATTTTGCTAGCTGATCTTATGCTTGATCAACAGCTTTATCGATAAGTCATCGATCGATAAATTCCGATCGATAAGCTCCAATTAGGTGAACTCTTTCATGTTGGAATGGGAATATTTTTAGTGAAACTAGAAAAAAAGNATACATATATATATATATATATATATATATATATATATATATATATATATGTATACACTGAAAATCATCTGGTCGTTCCCATCTTTTCAAGCAATAGCTTCTTTACCAAGCATTAGCTTTCTAAGCTCAAGAATTTGAGCTAGTTTTTTTTTTTTTGAGCATATAAGAGGTGTCTAAGAAGCTTTTTTTGCGCTTAATATATTTCATCAAAAAGAGGAATTTACAATTATATCAATCGACTATTCAGAAAGAACCGAAATTCTCTTCATACTCTTAAGAGATTGCTGAAAAAAGTTCGATGGAACAATCGGACCAAAAATGTTCACCGAGCAACAGAAAAGAAAAAATCGTTAAGGAATAGAAACGAGGTTATTTCCGCATCAAATAGCTCCATTAAGAATGGTGCAATTTAATTAATAGTACTCTATTCACAAATTAATACCTTTTCAGCACATAATCAAATCACTTATCTCTATAGATACTTTTCATTTGTATTTATTACATCTATGGAAGCATATCCTCTATTTAGCGAATAGTTGTATATCTATACGAATGTATTTATGTCTATTTTTGTGTTTAGCTTTGAATTTCGACTCGGCAACATTAAACAATAGAGCTAATAAAATTGGGCTAGATTTAGTAACGTTTGCCGGAGAACGGTAGAAAATTTAATGGTTACAATATCCTCTAGAGAATAAAATGCAATTTATGCCGGATATAGCGTTCACATGATCAAATGATCAAGTGATCATAGCGTTCCCTGATGGACGCTTGGAGAATTCCAAAGGTGTAGTGTTCATTCATCATTCGATGATCTCTATAGGCTTATCAACTTTTATCACTTAACAATTTCTAAGGAAATTTTAAGGTGAAAAAAAAATTTACCTATATATTATTGCAATTCGATTTCAATAAACATCCGATTGGATGGTAGAATAATGATGATTCGTTATTAAATTTATATAAATAATATAGAAATATTTTTCCGCAGTTTTTTTTCTTTTTTAGAAATTTGTGAAAATATTATTCATCTCTTGTGCGAAATGCATTAATATGTCTATTATTTATGCTTATTCGCATCTAAATTTCTTCGTCTTGCATTGGGATTTGATTCTAACGCTAGAGAGTTGTATTAATTTCAATCGTCTTATAAAAGAAACGATGATGAGTTTCGCGAAGACAAAACTCATCTCCCTTACTGCTAGATCACAACAACCTCTTCACATCATGAAAGTATTCTACGTAAATTTCCCACATATATTTTCAGAGTCTCTCGAAAATGCTCTATGGAATATTGCAGAATTATTTGTTTTTCTTTTGCAAATTATTATTAAGTCATTAAAAATATGCTAATTGTGAACGAACATAAAAACGAAAAAATAAAGAATAAAAATTACTTGAATCGAAATTAAAGAAACAAATTTTCCATCAAATAAATGCACTTCTAGATTTATTTGATATTATTTTATTGTCCAATGCGTGAAACGGTCGGATATTTACGTGATGCTAATTTTATTGTCCAATATCTAAAGCGGTCGGCCATCTTAAAACCTATCGAATTTTAAAAATGTTCTTAGAGATGTTGGCCGGCTCAACTAGACAATTTGATGCTCAAAAAGATGATTTAGTGGCGTTGTGATTGGCACTCGTTAATCATTGCCTCGAACATAATAGCACGTATCGCTCATGCGTTTTTCCTCCTTTTTTTTCCTTTTTTCTCAACATTTCTTAGTGATGTTCATTAGCGTTGCAAAGAATTGTTGCTGAGTGAAAATACATCTTAATCTCTTCTCCTTTGATAAAAGTCATTAAAGGAATTAGCTTCGAAGCTTCATCGAATTCTAAAACGAATGAGGTATTATTTCATTGGGACTTGTAGCTTTTCAATTTTTTTTTTTCAATCTTGTTGATGCAATATATGAGGGTATATCTCTATACTTGATTTAAAAAACAGATAAGAATCGCTCAGGTACGATGCCATTTTGATGCACTCTGAAAGTGATAATATTCTTGATTTGTTTTTAGGAAGAGTTTAAACGACAAAAGAGGAAATTGAGTGAATTCAATGAGGCACTCTCTAAACTGATATCGGAATCGTCATTAAGCGATGATGCGAGAATGGTACTTCAAGAAATGGAAGCAATTCCACTCGATAAAGAACTTACACTAGCACAAGAGTCACAACAAATGAAAATCGCTTTAAATCGTCTACGTAATCTTCCCGTCTATAAGGAGATTATCAATTTTATGGCTAATAATAAAGGAAAACTAATGCAACAATGTAAAGATGCCGATTTATTAAGTATTTTACAATGTGCCACTCTCAATATTCTTGAACCAACTGAAGATGATTTATAGAACAGCCAAGTAAGAAAATTGCTTATATCAAAAAGAGCTTGAAAACTTTCCTATCCTGGTTTGCGAGTAAGGAGTATTGCAAAGGAGCTAGGACAGTCAAGAAAGTTTATTCATTTTAGGTATACCCTCCCTCTCTCCCTCCCCTCCCCGCCGATCTGTGTCGATAAATCGAGTGCTGTTGCCGTGTTCATTCATTAAGAAATAAATAAGGCATAAGCATTTAATTTGAACTATTGAGGAAAAAATCGCATAATTGAGTGGAATGTAAATGATATTCACTCAAGATGGGATCAATTTATATGCGTAGTTTTTTGCGATGTGTGCCATTACAATTGTCTAACCGCTAAGAAGATCTATGGTGTTGTGACCAATCAACTAATGGATCTTCTGTAGAAGTGGTCAAAATGGCCATTTTAGAGGCGGATGACATTTTCGTCGTTCGATTGAAAGTCTATGAAGAAAGTGGTCAAAATGGCCATTTTAGAGGCGGATGACACTTTCGTCATTCGGTTGAACGTATTTCAAATATGAGCATTGGATCGGCCATAAAAGAAATAACATTTTAGAAAACACAAATAAATATTATGTTAATTATTTTATGCATTGATATGATAACGGTTTCACTAATGGATCGTTGTACTTTCAGTCAAATAAAAAATTTCATGTTGAAAGGTGATACATTCGAACTGACTCTTATATCGACTCAACACAAATATGAAAATGTCTAGAAAATATAATCCTCAAGAATCACCTGCGAGAGTATCCATAATAGTTGGGCGATTTGGCCTGTTTATCCCCCCCTCCCCCCCNCCCCACCCCACTGCTCTCCCCATCACCATCAAAAAACGATTTGACATTTTTCGGCTACAACCGAAAAAATTCAGCCGAATGCTCCGAATCGGTAGAAATTTGATGTTTTGAGGCGTATTAAATTTTGAATCGAATTAATTTTTATAGATTTCCGTTGTATGTTAACACTTTCACTACTAACCATATCAACTTTCGATTGTCATTAAGTCTGTATTCATCGTACAGCACATAAAACAATTAGAAAGCCATTCTTTGGAGTGGAGTTCAATAAACAATGAGGAGTCAACAATAAGGAGTCATTTAAATGATGATTGCTTAACGGCTAAGAAAACTCGCCAAATATTGTTATTTTTATAGATAGTGCTCATAGAAATGCTTACAAGCAATATGAAGAACTATGAAGGCTATCCCTTGTCGATAAGTGCCTCTTTTGGTCCATTCATGTCTCGAGAACGTAATTGTTCTTTCAGTATCAAATTCGCTATAGAAATGGCATATTCGAATAACTGTATGGCCAAATCGCAATAGGATAACTCTGATATAGCTCTGGCCTATTGATTGTCGTTCGTTTCTTCGCTTCGATTTTCAAGAAAAAAAAAAGAGTGAATAAACATCGAAATGAATTGCTAAGGAATTGCTATTGAGCATATTTATTTACCGCTTCGCTTAAAATTACACCATTAATCGATTTGCTTTTACGTATGAATAAATATATGAAAGCAATTTTTATTGATCGAATTTTTGTCTTTCGATAATCATTTTTTCGTAAATTGTTTGAATTGCATTTCCTACAGTGACTCAATTCAATTTCCTCTACGCATTTATTTGAAACAATCCACAACAAAGATCGAAAGATAGAAAAACGCAGCTCGAATTTCATCGAGTCCACCTTATCGATGCAATTGATAATCGCGCCCACATATATGTTCATTGTGATCAGATTTCAGAAAATATCTGATGGTTAGCCTTATAGCGATCCAATGAGGCAAAATATTTCCACTCATTTTTTTTCTTGAAGATAATTTCAACTGTCAATTTAATAAAACAAATAGCGCAATTAACTCGAATAAAGGCGAAAAAAAAAAGAAATTCATAAACGCTTAATCGAACTTTGCTAAGGAAGGAAGAAAAAAAAAATTTTTTTTTTCAGCCAAATGATTCAATGAAATCGAGAAAGGTTCGCGAAAAATTTAGTGGAAATATTTACAAATCCAAAAAAAAAAGATCCCTCTCAGTCGTGATTGACTAAAATGAGGCATAAATATCCCCCGAATAATCTGATTTCTTTTTTTCGATCGTACCAACTATCCGACGGTAAAGTGTACGATAATTCCAGCTGGTATGAGGCAGTATAGAAACTGCTGCAATCACATCTTCTAGAAACTGTATTTCAACATGATCTATCTGCATAATTGGAACATATAATAGGGCTCGAAGCTAAGCGTAAGCGACAGAAGCTAGTAAATCCACAAAACTCGACAAGAAAGATTCCAACTGCCATCAGATTTAAGAAGTGTGGTCCTTGCCATCAAAGTAAACTTACACAAAAAACGTCCTCAAAAAGACAGTCCCTGAAAAAATATCTTGCAATGACGACTAAAACAAATTACTAAGCCTTTATTGCTAATATAGTTATTGATGAACAACAATAAAAAATGCCTATTAAATCGAATGAGACCATCAAATTCATAAAGACACTTGTACAAAATGATTCCTATGATTAATAAGAAAATTTATGCTCCTAATAAACGCTCAACACTCTCGTCGTCTTAGAATATCGGAGAAGTTTAGCTCATCAAAGTTGAAAAAATAAACGTTCTAAAAGAATTTAAGAGGAGCCCAGAAAAGAGAAGTCCAGGAGTCAGGAGTTTAAAAGGAGTCCAGTAGTCAGGAGTGTAAGAGGAGTTAGCTCGTTGGATTCTGAATGCCACCTCGTTCCACCCACACTCTCCAATACATCCTCAAGCCAACGAGAGTACATCATGCTCGTTGCTTAACACAAAATATCTCTTCGCTTAATATACTATCAAATTGAGTAAAAGTGTGCCGAATCAGCGGTGACCGATTTCTGACTCAACCACCGCATTCAGCCACTTTGCCAATAATTGAAGTCTAGCTGAAAGTTCTTATACCTACATCCTCCTCTCTATTCTGAACAAGTTTACCTAATTCATCTCTCACATTCTCCAACCCAACCATCATTTGATTTGATAATGTGAGAATCAACCAATGCTACTAACAACAAAAAATACGGAGCGCAGCCGCCTAACTCAACAATAACTTGAAAGTTAGTATGTTCGGTTTTACTAAGGCGCAACGTCTTCGCCGTTCACCTGGAAGAAAGGATAGCAGTGGAAGAGCAGGGGGGAGCGGAGGGAGGGGGAGGGTGGAGGGAAGAGAAGGACAATTGAGGTAGTTATGATTTCAAAGCACCTGAACGATATTCAATGAAAAAATCGACAAATATAGGAAATTTCATATAAACCATATTGCAAAAAAAACAAAACGCACTAACAAGAAGATGTGTATCATCCAAATTAACACGAAAGTAAAACGAGAGGCATGTAAATCAAAATATAGACTAGCCTTTTCAAACCTTTCAAAGAAAATTGTCACACTAAATACCGTTTCAAGAGAGTCCTTCTCATTGATGGTAGGCACTATGCTTAACTATTCGATTATTATAAAAGACGTTTACATTCATTCAACAGTAAGAATGAAAGCAGAAAACGATGCAAAATCCGATTCCACTAAATGCAAATGTAACGAGAAGCTTCCCAGAGGAGAAGAAACATCGATAGAATGCTTAGTATCCCAAGTTGAATGAACCAATAAGGCCCTCTGAATGTAGGCACCCTTATAGAATAAATGAACTCCTTTCTCATTATCAATAGCGAAATCATCTCTGCTGGTACAAATAAATTCCTGCAGGCAATTACTAGAGGAAATCGGGTCGTTGGTTCTTGAATTGCAGCCTTGAACTCATCCTTGTTTACTTTCTTGCCGTTCTTTGTTCTGCCATCAGCAAGCATTTCAAACAGTTCCAATAAGAAATTCTCCTCGCTTTTGCCTACTTAGTGCAAAACCTTTTCTGAACTGTTTTTCTTGAAACCCCTTTCTTTGGATCCTCTTCAAATTCCCTCTTTATTTCTACCATGGATATTCCTCTTCAGCCTTCTTCCGCTGACCAATTTCTCTTCCACACTCCTTCCCTTTCGGTGAGGAAGAAATAACAATAACATTACATCTCCATATGATCATCGTCGTGCAAAGGCATTCTAGGACGTCGGAGGTAAGGATTTTCCTCAGAAGGCGCTTCTTCACCACCAGCCCCACCCTCATTATTCGTGTGCGAATGTGTATGTGCCGGCGATGGACTTGTCGGCACTTCTGTTCCTTCATCGTTCAATTCTTCACATAACAACGCTCCCAGATATGGTCTGTTATCCAAACTTGGCTCGATTACTGCAATGAATGACCATTGCAGAGGATTGCACTTGACTAGAAGCTGAATTTCACAGCTCAGAGTTCCAATATTATTACTGACTACTCTACCAGTTCGACATCATACACCGACCGTTGTCACTGGTTGAGGCACCCGAAAAGCGTGCAGCCTATTTATTATCCCCTCCCCCTCCCCCTTCTGTCCCCTCTTACAGCCGAACAGGAAAAAAATTTTCTTGCAAACGTCGGCCGATTCTTTTCATGACCACTCTTTTCATTATTTCTCTCATTTTGCCATCATAATATATAATGATTTCAGCAATAACTGAAAGCTTTGGGCTACAACTTTACAAACGCTCTACCACAATAGATTACAATATTAGACGGAAGCGATCTTCTCTTTCTGGATCATATTCCCTAGTGAATTATTTCCTGACTGAACTTTTCATGTGAACAAAACAAAATCTTCGATGCATTTCGTATGAATTTAGTGTCCTTTTTTTTTCGGAAACGCTGAGAACGACAAAAATCATCTAAGTAAATAAATAGCTGCTGTTTCTAAGCTCCGTGTGCGGATCATAAGAAGAAGTATGAGGAGAGGGCAAACAATTAAAAATATGATCCCAATTGATGCTCCAGTGAATATTTCTCGCAATAAATCATCAGCATTGTGTTCTGAACAAAATGGCTGCAAGAATCACAGAATCGCTCGGCTTACTCCAGAGGTGTTTAGAAAGGATTGGAAAATCTTTCGGAAATAAGTGTATGAATATTGATGAATAGTATCAGAAAAATTCAATAAACAATTAAAATCGCCAAAGAATTTCCACCAAAGAAACGAAAGGGAAAGCATACTCTGACAAAGTGAAGGTAGCCGCTTTCGCAGTAACGAGTTTTCCGTCTCGTTCAATACGAACAAATTTTCGGCTAATATGTCAGCCACGTGCTCGTTGGCAACACTATCCTCCTCCTTAAATGATCACCGTTTTATATCAATTGTTAAAGGATTGTTCCATAATATTGTAAGCCCACTGAGATTCCACCTATATGATCCACTCGCCTATCTTTTCGTCCTCATGGAGGCTTACAACGACAATTTGTGAACCAAGACGAATGTTCCCTTCTAAGCACTGCGATGTTAGCACCAGCTTATAACAACATCTATGCTCAATACCATCAGCAATCTCATTCGGCGCAACCATTGCCTATCAACACTTGAAATAAGCTTATCGGCTATAAGAGGTAGATTGGGTGGCCTTCACATGTCAGACCTCACATGGAACATATAAGAGGCAGCGCCAATCAACAAAGAGAGGTCTGCATCCGTTTTGCTTCAGTTATGCCGATCATTCTTAGCCTATATGAGCAAGCGAGCAAACCAGTTCGTTCAAGAACGAAACGAGTTGAGTTCATCTTATGCTGGTAGCGCCCAAAATTTACGACCAAATTTGGCACGGCTCGAATGATTAGGGTTCCCTCAACTCCCCATCACCTTTTCTTGATCTTGAAAAAAGACAGCCCTTGAACATTTTCATTAAACGACGCCAATAAAGAAGCCAAAATCAGAAATTGCGTCAAAAAACTCAGCCTATACAATACGCTGAGATTAGAAGCGAATAATAAATAAATAGACAGTAGACAGCAAAGCGCAGAGCCCTACTGCCACCTGTGGTAAACACCGTTCAATCTAGGTTCGGTTCAAGTAACATCCGGCATACTTATCCCGCGGAGTACCCCTCAAAGAAACTTTCCCAAAAAAAATCATCAAAATATTCACTCACCGATGGCACACTCTTTTCGATGGTCGATTCAAATAAATCCGGCATGCCTTCATCTCTATCTTTTCTCAGCTCATCGTTGAGTCGTTCAGTTTGTCGAGCCATGAGACGGGCATTCTGCTGCTGTGCCGACTTCTCTACCTGAGTATACGACTTCAGATAAATTCTATTCACCAATATCATCCTATTTAACCTGAGCAGATCATTTTCTTTAGGCCTAATATGTGCCACCGCACAGATCTAAAATTTAATCAGGCTACTGCTATTATACATACAATAAAGCGGCATTAGGCAAATCAGAAAGTTGAAAGAACATATGCACGGCCAACCGGCGATAGCCACATACCAACTAAAAGTAAAGAAAAGATTAGCAGCTGTTTTCCCTCAATAAATTACAGGCATTTGATGCATTTAGTCAACTGAATGTTGTTTTGCTCCTAGTAAAACAAAAATAAAATAAATAAATAATACATAACGATAAAAAGCAATCTCCCACAGTCGAAGAACGATGGGTGAAAGCGGAGCCGGTTGCAGTTATTTGAGGCATTAAGTCGAAGATTAGCAGCCCTGAGGGGGGGGGAGGGTTTCAGGATCAAAAAACACATACATTTATAACTCAGTAGTCATCAGCTATGAATAATCGAAAGAGTGCAAAATGTGATGCCCTCAGTTATTGTCCGACAAGAAGTTGGCTGCCGAAATGCCAAAGAAGCAATATTCTTACGATGCTAATTTTTGTCAAAATTAAGCTCATCTAGTGCCTCCCAAATCTTAGAAAAGGAAACACCCCTATGGCGATCACATCACAGGTTGACAATACAGACATCGACAGTGCCGACTGTGTGATCGTCTAGTGAGGAACGGCAAAAGAAAAGCCGCTAACAATTTATTTCTGTTGCGATGTTGAACAATTACCTACCTCTATGCCACCACATAGCCTCATTACCCACTACTCATCCATAAAACAATTTGAAGAATCAACTAACTATTAGACGCGCCTCATGACGTATTCTTTGTTCAAAAGAGCTGAACACCGACGAAGATGGATGCGAACGCAGCATAAAATCTCTTAGAGAAGCTTCTGAATTCCTTTTCAGCTGCGCAGAAGATTCTCTCACTTTCTCGTAGGTTAGCTCTGGATCACCTGATATCTGCAAAAATTAAATGCAATGCAATGACAAAAATTTCAACTGACACTAATGGCACCAAAATTTAAACATGCACAGAGTTGGGAACCTTTTTTCAGCGTCGATGAATCTCATCAAGCATAGTCAAACTGTCAGAAATGATAATTATCTATGCATCAAAAAGACTCAATAAGACACTACTCATGATCGCCGACCTGTGATACGAAACCTCACAGCATTACTAAAACATAGCTAAAACTCATTTCCTCAATGAAACTCTTGCTATTTTCCAAAATCGATGAACACCAAGTACCGCGTACTTGTGACCTGATATTAATAAGATAATCATTGAACTGTTGTCAATTTGTCTTAGTGTGTTGAACTGTTGTCAAAGTGTAAAAGAATCCCACAAACTAGTGAAATACACTGAATCCTATACGATATGACGTGTGCTAT